>PVJI01009940.1:0-62827 GCA_004026765.1 Micronycteris hirsuta | reverse complement strand
GGTGGGGGAACATTATACTAGTTGGGCTTCTTTTTAAATTCTTTCATATAAAACAATTTCCTATGTGACTTTTTAAATAAGTCAATCGATTTTGGGCTGCAAATAACACTGCCCATAGCTGCCTAGGAACATCAAAAGTATATTAGTAAGCCAACTTTCTGTGAGGAGTTGAAAACATAAACCACACCTGGAGATCTTAAAGCTCTGTACGCTTTAAGCTATCAAGAAAACAAAATTATTCTTAAGAAGATACAAATAAATGGAAAAAGCATATACCGTGTTCATGGATAGGAAGAATTAACATTGTGAAAATGTTCATACTACCCAAAGAAATCTATAGATTCAATGCAAGCCCTATCAAAATACCAATGGCATTTTTCACAAAACTAGAACAAATAATCCTAGAGTATATATATAACCACAAAAGACACTGGATAGCCACAGCAATGTTAAGAAAGAAGAACAAATTTGGGGATATGACACTACCTGATATCAAACTATTCTACAAGGCTATCTTAATCAAAACAATCTGGTACTGGCATAAACAGATAGATAGATCAATGGAACAGAATGGAGAGCCAGAAACAAAGCCATGCCTATATGGTCGATTAATCTATGACAAAGGATGCAAGAATATACAATGGGATAAAGACAGTCTATGCAATAAATGGTGTTGAGAAAAATTAGACAGAAATATGCAAAAAAATGAAATAAGACTACCTTCTTACACCATACACAGGAAGAAACTCAAAATAGATTAAAGACTTAAATATAAGACTTGAAACCATAAAACTCCTGGAAGAAAACATAGACAGCAAACTCCTTGACACTGCTCTTAGTAATATTTTTTTGTTCACATCTCCCCTGGCAAGGGAAACAAAAGAAAAATAAACAAATGGAAATACATCAAACTAAAAAGTTTTTGCCCAGCAAAGGAAACCATCAACAAAACAAAAAGACAATCAATAGAATGGGAGAAGATATTCAACAATGATATATCCTATAAGGGGTTAATATCACCAACCCCCCCCCAAAACACTCCACCTAAAACATCCAATTAAAAAAATGGGCAGAGGACCTGAACAGACATTTCTCCAAAAAGGACATACAGATGGCCAATAGACATATGAAAAGATGCTCAATATCACTAATCGTCATAGAAAAGCAAATTAAAACCACATGAGATATCACCTCAGAATGGCTATCATCAATAAATCAACAAACAAGTGTTAGTGAGGATGTGGAGAAAACTGAACCCTGTGCACTGCTGGTGCGATTGCAAATTGGTGCAGCCACTATGGTATGGAGGTTCCTCAAAGAATTAAAAATGGAACTACTTTATGACCTAGAAATATCACTTCTGGGTATTTATCAAAAAAAAAAATCCAAAACACAAATCTGAAAAGATATATGCATCCTTATGTTCATTGCAGCATGATTTACAATAGCCAAGATATGGAAGCAACCTAAATGTCCATCAATAGACAAGTAGATAAAAAAGCTGTAGTACATATACAATGGAATATTACTTGGCTGTGAAAAAGAACGAAACCTTACCATTTGTAACAACTTGGATGGACCTACATAGTATTATGCTAAGTGATATAGGTCAGATAGAGAAAGACAAATACCATGAGATTTCATTTATATGTTGACTCTAAAGAAAAAATAAGTGAACAAACAATAGAAACAGACTCAAAGATACAAAGAACAAATTGATGGTTTCCAGATAGGAGGAGGATTGGGGGGCTGAGTGAAAAAGGTGAAGGGATTAAGAAATACAAATTTGCAGTTACAAAATAGTCATGGGGATGGCAAGTACAGCATAGGGAATATAGTCAATAATATTATAATAACTGTGTAATATGCCAGGTGGGTACTAGACTTGTTGGGGTGATCACTTTGTAAGTTATATAAATGTCTAACTAGTATGCTGTATACCTGCAAATAATATAATATTGAATGTCAACTGTAATTGAAAAAACAGAAAATACATAAGTTAGAATAGAGTATGTATTTATAATGCATGGGAAAATATAAAGGAATATACTCCATATTTAATGGTAGTTACCTTAGCATGACAGGATTTCTATTTTCTATGTTAAATACTTTTTTCAAGTTTGAATTTTTTACAATTCAAGTTTGAATTGCATTGCATTTGCAAGCAGGAAAAGGGAAGATTAAAAATATTTTTCCCTTAAAAAAACAAAATCATTCTTGTCACTGTGCTGCACGTAAATACATATATACATACAACAGAACTGCAAATCTAAGATTACCAAACTCAGTGAGTCTACCAAACTTAGGTACCTATCATCAGATTATTTCTCTTGATTAGTAAACCAGCTTAAATTCAGTGAATCTTCAGCATGACTCAGTTCATTAATAAGTATTCTAAAAATCCATAGGGTAGAGAAAATGTCACCTTTGCAAATGGAAGCCAGCCTAATTTGGGTTCACTGAAAACTTTATGGTTGTTATCTTGTATATGCCAGTGTCCAGCACTCCAATAGGGTAGGAGTTTCAAGCTGACATTTGTTTTTAGCATCAACGATATTCTAGACACCAAAACATTCTTTTATCATGAAAATTGAGAATGTGAGCTGTAAGTGTCTCCATTTCCAGTAAAGTATTAGGTACAGAGGTTTTAACTGACTCAAGACTGCATAAGAAGTGGCAGCATTGGGATTCTTCACTCTCCAAATGAAGAAGCATGCCTAATGTATATACAGAAGGTGTTTCTGATTGGCTCCTTTCAAAAGGTTGTTGAAGAGTAGTGCTCATTCTTTATGAGAGAACCACACCAAGAGAAAATCTACTAAGTTCCCTTAAAAAGTAGAATTCTGGGAAATACAATGGTAAGCTGCTTGCAAAGAACTTGCTTCAAAAAGTGTTAACTTCATAAGGCAGAAAAGATAGTCTCTAAGTTTTTCCCTTGGGAGTCCCATCTAAGTCACTGACGCCTAGTGGAAGAAGGCAGTCACAGTTATGAAAGGAGTAGGCACATCATGATTAGATAGCTCAGTCTGATATGGGTTCCGTTTCCAAGGGCTAGTTCCTGCTCTGTTTTTCAGTCACAGATTTTAAGCAGTATTCTTGCAAATAATAGGCACTGACCAACCACAAGGATGCAGGGCAAGGACGAGAGAATGTGAAAGGACAGCACTGACACAATACTGTCCTGGAAAAGGAGCCCAAAGGACATCCCCTATTTGAGGGATATGAAACATTCATTTTAGAGAAGGCCAGTGTTATTAAAGAAATTTAAGTTTTAGGAAAAGAGGGAAAAAAAGAGCAGTGGTTACTTGTTCTGAGCTGTGATATAGGCAGGTTTGTAATATACTGTCTTGTCTCAAATTTGGGGCCCTATTTAGTGAATCAACTTCGATTTATCTCTGTTAATATAAGATTACAGCTTTGAGCATATTTTTTAGGTTCAAGAAATTATTTAAAATTTAGAAGTTGCACTAGAGTTTGAGCTTTCACTCTCAGTTACTTAACCAAATTGTTTTCAAATAAAAATTTGAATAGAATGTCTTTCCTAGGGAAAAAACATCTTCCCTCAGCAGTTCTTATGAAAGTCTCTCAATTAAGGTCAATCTAATGATATATAAAGACTTATATTTTCCAATTTGAATGCAAGTCTATCGATTAATGATTTGGAAAAATAATTACTTTGTTTTTTTTTTTTTGCTGAATGTATTACAAGTACACGAGGCTTTCTCATATTTTCATTTAATGAGAAGCACCATAAGAAGCAAAACCTTTTATTTTGTTGCCTCACCTGTGAATGACTGCAAATAAATCCTCAGTTGTTCGAGGTTTGTTTGGAGACACAAACACACCTTCTACTTCAGCCTGAGAGTCTTCACTAAGTGGTGAAATCACAGAGTCATCATTTGGTGACGATTCTTAAATTAAGAACAAAAACATCTTTAGGAGGAAGTTACTCAGTACAATTGCTGTGCTTCACTGACTCAGGGAACAAATAACAGTTATCTTACTGCCATTTTTAAAATGCAAGAGATATCTGTCACAGCCTAGTCCCTCAATAGCAAAAGCGTTTATCTCAATTGTTTTAATAAGTTTAAGGAAATAGTGGAGAGAACCCAACACCCAGGGCTCTACCATGTTATGAGGAATGTAAGAAAGCAAAATTTCAGGAAGTGCCATGAGACCCCTTTCCATAGCGACAAACTGACCTTTCAATGAAACCTCATCCACATTTCCTTGGGTCTCCTCTGCTCTGCTGTTATCAGAGGCACTTTTGGCTGAAATACCTGAAGCAATATTTTCCTGCTCAGAACATTTTTCAGGGTATAAATTTACAGTTGAGAGCTCTGCTTCATAGCTGATATTCTCAGGCACTTTGTCATGGTGGCGGCTCATCCCAAGTTGATGCTTAAGTTGATTGCTTATGTCTGTGGCTCTAGTTGGTGAGTTTGACTGAGGTGTGAGCACATCCACAGACTCAGGGTAAGCAAGTTCCTCCCGATCTACAGAGGATGCCTTCTGGACCTGTACTAGGGGTCCATCTGGACCAATTCCATATTGTAGTATTTTACCTTCCAAATCCTTTGGGTGGGCAGTAGAGACCTTCTGAAATCCTTCTGTGAGAAAGTCACAATTTTTACTTGGTGTGTTTTCTGGAATAGGCTCACTCTCCACATGTAATTGGTCTTTTGTGACACTTGAATCTAAAAGCTTGCTACCAGCTGAGGTTACTGTTTCTGGATCACAATGATTCTTCACATCAAAAGCACATTTTTTTTCTAACTGTAGTTTATCTGGTCCCATCTCAACTGCAGAGGAATCTAAAAAGGACAATATGGTGTCTTCAGTGGAGTACTGACGTGATATTGATTTCTTAGCTATATGTGGCCTAATCTTACCTGAAGATGGGGCAGCCATTGTGAGAGTGCTTTGCTCTAAGTAGGGGAGTTCCATATTGTTGCCTTCTTTTTGCTTAACTTCTTCAGACTTACTGATTGACCTAAGGTTAACAGATTTCAGGACTGTTGGTGTAATTGCAAGGGATGGTGGAGGATTCGACCTCAGTGTTTCCCCTACTGTGTTCTGCTTATTATGACTAAAAACATGCAATGGGTTACGATGGTGAAATGGTTTATTCAAGACATGAAGAGCACTTAGGTCGAGATGGGTAGGAGGTATAATTGGAAGTTCAAGATCTTTACTTAGTGATAGAGCTCCATCTTTTAAAGAGGGTTGCTGTAGTGAGGATTTCCTTTCTGGGACTTTTGGTTTTCTTTTGCTACCTCCAGGAGACAATGGACCAGAAAAGAAAGCCGTAGGGAAAGAGGATGTTGGTGTTTCAGACTGGCTTGAGTAGCCACTTGATGGAGATGCTAAGCCAGCTAGCTTTTCCGGTGAAGCCAGTTTAAACTCACTATCAACAGAAGGAAGAGATGGGGTGGTAGCTCTTGATTCCGACTGGGATGTTTGGGATTCAGAGCTCTCTGGAGATTTGATGCATTCGATAACTGTGGTACCCGTAGCAGTGCTTGAATTAGATAAAGATCTGTAAGGATCATTTGTTTTCAAGTCATTTAGAAGCCAGAGGTCTGCATAGTGAGTTGATTCAGCACCTTCATCTTTGAATGGTGGAATATCTGAAGTGTCTAACTGAGGTTCCTTAATACAATGTTCATTCTGGTTAATCCAAGAAGGTTCCTGCTTGGTGGAAAGATTGGTATTTTCCATTCGAGAAGGCGTGTTGGAGAAATCAAGAGGCAGCTTCATTTCCCTAGAACTGTGAGGCAGGAGCTGGCCACCACTAATCTTTGGTTCTTTCTTCTCAGAAATGTCTGCATTTCCATCAGACTTCCTCAACGATGAGCTCCTTTTAGGTGGGGTCGGCTTTGCCTTTGGTTTCCTGAAAGAGATGCTTGGTCTCCCCTGCCTTCTGTGGTCTAAGTAGTCCTGCCAGGCACAGTCTGGAAGAGTAGGAGGAACTCCAATGCCCTGGCCATTCTCTGCGCCCAGGGCTGCATAGTGACAGACATAACTCTTACTACCTTTGAGACCACAGTCAAAGTGCATGGATGTGTAGTATCCTTCTGTGTCCACTGAAAAGTGAGAGCTAGTGTCAGCTTTGTCTGATGGAGACTTTTCCAGAAAGCTGTCATAAGTTGCCATGCTTGTGAAGCTTGGGCAGCCTAGGCTGTCTGCCTTGGGGCGCTCAGGACTAAAATCATGGTGGCAGGAGGCATCATGGTGGTGGTGTAGGTAATTCCACTCACTGTCACTTGTGTTGCTATTATTGGGGTCATCCAGAAGATCTGCCACAGTGGAGGTAAAGGAGTTTGCCCGGTGGCCTCTCATTTTATCCAAGTGGTCATTGTACTGCTCTGTCACGAAGACACTGGCATCCTCATTAGCATGAGGGGCCGTGTTTAGTGACAACTCTGAGTCACAGTGTGAAGAGCCAGTGAGGGGAGGAGATGCTGCAGGAGGGATTGTCTCTGAAGTCTGTGAAGGACATGTGGAGCTGCTCCCACTCCAGTTGCCACTGGATGACTGGTGGTCATCTTTCTGGTCCATGTGGCTGCTGAGGAGGACGCCAGCCATGGAGATGCAGTGGATGGGGCTCCCAAAGGTGTCTGAGTTGGAGGAGATGTCACAACTGCCAGAATCAGCAGCCATTCGGGACAGTCGTGACCTCCCTCTCTCACTTAACTTGTGCTGGGGGCTGTGAAGATGTTGAGAACAGGCTAGACCCAAAGCAGGCTGGTGTTCCTGGGCACTTGGGCTGCTGGGGACCTCGCTGCAATCATTAGGGGTTCTTTCTCGGTCACCCACAAAAGGCTCCCCCTCTTCATATGCTGAAGGTTTAGGACCAACTTTGGGCTCAGCATCTCCGCCTCTATTGCCTTCCCGGGGAAGGCTCCGAGATCTTGTGCGGCTGCTCACTGCAGTCGTAAACATGGTGTCACCTTTGTCTGCCAATGCAGAAATGTTGCCAGCTGAATGTGAAAGGGAAGCTGTAATGCTTTGACCCCTTTGAGCTCTGATTCTCCTTCTGGATGGAGCAGCAATCAGAATGTCCTCAGTTTGGCACTCTGAGTCCCTCGTTCCAGACCTTCTATTGACAGTGTTGGAAGGGTCTGGATTTGTGTGTACAATCACGTTCCTTTCCCTGGCCACGGGTGATTCATCAGAATCTAGGGCACATGGAAAGCATAGTGAGATATTTTATACAACAGCATATTAACAGACATTCTGAGAGACATTCACAAATCTGGGTGCTAACATGTTGGAACTTGTTCTTACAGAAAAAAAAACAGCATATAAAACTAGGAGAATTTAAAATGCTTTGGATAATCTCTCTCTGTCTCTTCCTCTCTCTCACTAGATAGATAAATGGATATAGATACATACACTATATATATATGTATGTGTGTATGTATATATACTGAGAAGATATGCTTTTAGATCTTTTGTTAATTCTCTCTCTCTACGATATCAAATTACTTTGCCGTAATAAGTGACTACTTTTTTTTTAAACTAAAGTCTATTTTAACATCTTGGCCACTATTCAGTTTTATTTTGTAATATAAACACAATAAAATATAAATCTTATAATTAACTGTAAGAAATAAAAGTTTATTTATAAGAAATGAAAAAATGATAATAAACATAGGGAGAGATATCCTAAACACATTTAACAGAAAAAATAGAAAAATGTCATCAAGGATATCATGTTATCAATATTTAATTTAGTATGCTTGAAACTTATCTTTTTCAGTTATTAATATCATAAAAGTATATCTCTCTTCAAATAAAGGTATACTTTCCTAAATGAATCTTTAATTGAATCTTGTTACTTTTTATTCCTAATTTCCACCTTAATAAAACTTTTAAAAATTAGCAAAATTAGCTGAAATTACATTTCAGCCATAAGACCTGAATGTATATATATGACTAAATCTATAAAGGTCAAACCTTTTCAGTCAAGAACAGAGACTTAAATAGTTATATACCTGGCTTGCTGAACACAAAACAAATAGACTCCACTTCAAAAACTCTACAAGTTACATTGACATTTTTTTTTAAGAAACTGGTTAAAGGTCAGCTTCTGTTTCATCTCCTTAAAATTAACACCCAACTGAATGTTAACAATGAACAGTTTTATACCACACCTATTTCTTGCTGGACTCTTCTGGGGATACCAGAGATGGTTTTCCTCCTCCTCAGTTTTCGTCTCCGTTGTAGTACGGATTGTGAATGAACAAGAGAGCAGCGTATACTAGCCTCTCGGTCAAAACCAACTCCTGCAACCCACAAATAAATCTCATTAGCTGTTAGAAATGGCAAACACATTTCCATTTGCTTGGAACACAGTGATATTTATTGAAGTAAAGGAAGACTTTGGATTAAGCCTGTAAACAAATATAAGGGAGCCCTTATTCAGCTCTTATTTAAATTATGCTGCAGTACATTAAGCTTTACTTCTGAATACAGCTCTTCACAACAGTTTGCACTTCAGAAAGTAACAAGCAAAGAAGAAAAATGAAAAGACCAAGGAGAGAAAAATAACATCAAAGAATAACCCTCACACAGAAATGACTCCTTAAGGACCTAAACCTTTAGTTATTACTATTTACTGCTCTATTTCTGAGCTCTCTGAAGCCATTATCTTTGCATAGTAGATCCATAGCCAAAATGTTAACCTGAATTAGTTTAGCTAACATATCTTGACCTATCTCTTCATTAAAAGATCTTTGTCTTTTTCCCCTCTACTCACTCTGCCTCCCCTAAAAAAACAAAAACAAAAACATACACTCATGCTGGGAGGAAACAACAGCCTAGAGATTTTTTTAAAAAAAATCATGTAACTCCATCTACTTTCTTCTACTGACTAAACTGAACACTTTTTAGTTTAGCACCAGTGTCTTATCACTAATAATAATAAAAGGCATCCCCCATTTCTGCACTTAAGTGGATCTACCTTCTGTACCAACTGTAAATAAAGCTGGAATTCCCAGTCGTTACAACATGTGTATGTTTGTTTTAGTAAATATGGGGGAAAATCATGATACCTGTTAGTTTCTCTCTCCATAACCACATTATGCACACTACATGCAATCCTATCCAATCTAGAATGCTGAGGGAGGAGGTGAGAACCCACATTCATCTGGCATAGGCACATGCCATGCATTTTTCAGAGAAGCTTTGCCTCAGGAAGCCATAATACCAAAAGTGCTTTGGAATTTGGTTGTCTCATCATTTATCCTAATTGTTAAGCATGGGGCAGGATGGCATGTTAAACCTTGTTTAGCTATATAATGAAGCAGTTTGAGTTTTGCTTAGCATCACAGTGACAACAGTTTATAGAACTCTTTGAGAAATCTGTATGAGCTATCACATGATGAATAATTACAATATTATCAGAGAATTTGTACTAATGGAATTTTCCTTTCTTAGTTCCAATGAAAAATTAAAATCCTTCATTCTAATCATAATAATTAAAGAACACATGGCATACAGATAGATATTTTGTGCTACATGGGCAAAGTCAACAACTTGCTCATTAAAGCTCTTGAAATCAACAGATAATCCAGGCTTTAGTCTGAGAATTCCTGAAAGAAAGCAGAAGGAAAGATCTTCCCTTTTCCTAATCACAAGGCCCATAATCAAAGAACTAAATTTGAAAACAAGATTTTACTTACAGTACCATGAAGAAAGCACATTTTGCTAATAATCAGATGTCCCCAGAACTGAAAGTTAGTTTACGAGGATGCCAAAACGATCCATTTTGACAGCTGAACTCCTCTAATCCATCCCGTTTAGATTATGGAGATCAGATAAAGTACACATCCCTAGAATAATTTATCCTACAAGTTGAATAGGTCATCAGGAAAATTAACCCCAAGCTCACAACCAGCTGAACAACTAGAACTCCTTTTTTTTTAGGAAGGAAATAGCTATGACAAATACCAGGTCATCATTTGCTTCCTACTTTATGTGAGAGAAATTTGAGTGGGGTTAATAATACCTGTGTGCAAAATGCATCTCAAGTAACATGCAATCTCTAGTCACATAGTATCAGGATGAAAATCAGTCATAATATGGCCATTTTGAAATTTTGAATATATAAATAAATTAAATATAACTATTAGAGATGTTCAAAGAAAGCACAATAAACAGATCATTTAATTTCCATCTTTGAAAGTTAGAATATTTTATAACATTATTTTACTTACAAAAATTACCATATCCAATTCTGGAATTTGCAGTTGCTGCCAATAAACTTTTCCAGAAAAGTCTGGACAAGCTTGCATTCATCCTAGACTAATCTTCACTCTCAATACACAAGAGGAGGAAAGCAGAGTATATGAAAGACAGGCTTGCTGGGTTTAGAGTAGAATTCAGCTTTCGTCTATGAATCCATATACTTTTAGGTCAAAAATCCCTAAAATCACTGCAGAATTCTAAACAATATTTTAAACAAGCCTACCTTCACCCAAGGAAGCATGAAAACAGATTTTATACTTGGTCTACAGGATCATTACTTGCAGTTTTAGGATTCCAGAGTTTGCTGTTTTCTTTCTTGCAGTGCCACGCATCATTATCATATGATTAATCACTGCTGCTCTCTCAATTATTTCAGTCAGCTATGGCCAAAGAACTATTCAGTGACTTTTTTTTTTTCAAAAAGAAACTGTCCATCGTTTACATAACAAGTGGGCCAATGAAACATGCAAATTGATGTTCAAAACCTGACAAAAGCATATTGAACGTCTTCTGAGTTGTAATCTGAGAAAAAGGTATTACTTGTTCACAAAACAGTATTCTTAATTGGTACCCCCAGCAGCATAGCTTTTGAACACATTTAATACACAGAATATTCCGACCCTCTTGCCCCTAAGAAAAGAACAGAACGATACCAGTGACATTGATGGGAATAATGCAAGAAGAAATCACTTGAGCATCTTGTTTCATCTTCTCCTCTGGTGTTGGGAGAGGTAGTGCTTTGCTCCAGTTGGTCTGCTTGTCCAGTGTTGAGGGGATATTATGTACCGGGTTTTTCGGCCTCTGCCCTAACATGACCTCTGTATCTTCATCCTCTGGGGGATGGGACTGCAAATGAAGTACATTCAGACTCAACCATCATGGTTTATACATAAACAAACATATGACAAATTTTGCAGTTTAGTTAAGAAAGATTTGGTCAGAAATAAGCCTTTAGGTCAAAGGAAGAATTCCTAGAAATAATTAGTAAACACAACTAATTGAAAGTTGTAATTTCAATAGTCAAGCAATACAAAAGGGAAAAATGAATTAAATAAACATGCTTTTCAGGTCAAATGGAATTAAGAAGACAAGAGACAAGGTAGCCAGAACTTCAAACTGAAGAAAAATGTGTCTCTAATCCAGTGAGAGGTAGATCACTTTCTCTATATCCATCTCACCATAAATTCTACTGAAAGTCTTGAGAGTTCTAGATGACTAGGATCAAAGAGAGAAGATGATTTGGATGCCTATGAAATGTTTTGGAAAAATGTGCCAGAAAACCTGGAGTCAGGAGACATTCCAGAACATATCATCTAAAGGACAAGCCAACCTAATTGAGAGTCTGGATTAAAATACATGGAGTTAATTTTACTGCAGGACTATGGTCTTTCTGAATAACATTTTAAAACCACTGTGGGTGGGGTGGGAGAAAGTTGTGGTGGGAAAATGGAGACAATTGTATTTGAACATTAATAAAAAATGATTAAAAAAGAAAAAACACTATATGCACATGGAAAAGCAAAAGTGAAGAATCTTCCCCCACCAACTATAGTGAAAAATATAAATGCTGTTGGGGTGGATTCAAGTGGGTTTCTTTTTTCAAATTCAGAAGACAAAAACAGTCCTTGTTTATTTTCTTTCGGCGTTGCAGTGCTAAGCTTTTCTTCCAGCTGTGTAGTTAAAGGTTTTGACTTCTACATGACATTTGAAAATTCTCCATCCAAACCTTTGATAGACATTAATATTGTCTAACTGATTTCAGGGTTGGGTTCCTAGCCCAGATTATTAAAAAGGCTCCATTCCAATTTTGATTTCAGATTATTAGAAGACCTAGTTTCCACTACTGAAACTGGTTTTATTTCTTTCTAGAAAGGTGGGTATTTGTAGAAAATAATTTTTTTCTCTTATTCTAGTTAGAGTTCAATAATATTCTATCTTAAAATCAGAACCATTAAACATTTCTTATCCTCACATTTGGAAGCATCATGCCCTGTTGATTCAGGATTTCACATATTGTTAAATGAATTGTTAAGTCCCCTTAAAAAGAAGATTCCAGAACTAGTTGTTTAAACTAACCCCCAGCATTTGCTTACCTTGTTAAAAGTATCTGCAAAGCCCTCAACACACCTAACAGGATATGATTCCCCCTCCTTGAGAAAAATGTGTTTGCCATGAATGTTTTAGTAAAAACATTGCAACCTTCTTTCTCTCTTCAGCTGTTTATTCCCAGGGAAGCGAATAGCTCAAATAAAGTTGGATCACAAAAGACTTTGTTTCCTAGGTAACCTCCAAAAAGGGAAAAAAAAGTTTGGTGCATGCAAAACGAGACAGAGAAAAGAGGAGAGAGCACAAGTAGCTGGAGAGAAACCCCCACCACCAGAAGCCACATTTTGTAGGCGATTCCTTCCTTGAATAACAATGGACTGGGAAACAAAGAAAGAATAGTGACCTGACTAAAGGCTCTCACCAGAAGCCAAAAGCACTTTTTATTTAATGGTGACAGTGACAATTGACTGCCAGAGAATCCTTTTGTCCTGTTTTCTTTTTTGATTTGAGAAGCTGAACCTTTACAGTTTTGATAAATATAAGGCAAGTTGGCATTTTTTCCTCCCAACTACAAAGTCCAGGAGAAGAGTTAGGTGATGCCCATCTTGAACAGAGCCTTATTTGCAACTTTGAGGTGTGTGTGTGGACGGGGTGGAGTAAATGGGAAAAAAGCCAATGCCATGGCTGTCTAAATTATATTTCATTTAATTCAAGTTAGGAAGATACCTACCGTTTAAACTGATTTAAAAGAATACCTCTTAGTTGGTTAGAAACAACAGAGTTTGCCATAATGTTAAAAGACAAGAAAAGTGAAAGTGTCTGGAGAGAGTGGGATAGGGTACAATGGAATGTTCTCAGAACCAGTACCTTTCTACTCCATGGGGTCATGTGGCAACATTCAGTGGGGGAGGGCGAACGGGTGCTGTTAAACTATGAACATGAAATGCAAAAAAAAAGAAAAAATTAAAACATGCACACAACACATAGTATACCCTTGCCTAATGATATTAATGAATGAGTATAATGGGATAATGCCTGCTTTCCTCCCTCCCTTCCTCTCTTTTCTCTCTCTTTTCTTTTCTTTTCTTCTCTCTCTCTCTCTCTTTCTCTCTACCCCCTTCCTTCCTCCCTTCCTCCCTTGTTTTCATTTTATGAGAAGTAGCATACATAGTGGTTAACAGCACAGACTCTGGAGTTCAAATGCTGGTTCTACCACTTATTTGTTGTATAACCTAGGCAATCTCTCAACTTCTCTAAGATCAGTTTCCTCATCTGTAGGATAGAAAAATAATAGCATCTACCCTCCAGGGCTGTTTTGAGGATTAAATGAGTACATATCATACTAGATTTAGAAGAAACTTGGCACATAATAAGTTCTATATGTTAGCATCAGCTACTACTACCACTATTACCCTTACTTTGTAGCTGTGAAAGATCTGTGAAATTGTTTTTGCAAATTGTAACTTTCTATCTTTTGTATCCCAATCCCATTTGCTAATTTGGGAAAGACTGAATTATTTTCTTTCCTTAGAGTGACTTTATTTTCCTATAAACTACTTGGAAGAAAATTTCCTGTGTATAAATTCCTCCTCTGGACTGTTCAAAAATTCCTCTTCCTCATATTCATAGACTGTATTTGACAACAGGGCCAGTTTTATGGGAATGTGACTCTTGCAGTTTCACAGAACCCCACCTTGAGAAGGACTCCACACTTGGTTTAAAGCTGTCACTGTGTTGATATTCTTAGTTTTTGAATAAGGGGCCCGGCATTTTCATTTTGCACTGGGACCCACAAATTATGTAGCCAGTCCTGATTGTAGAATAATTTGGTAACTAGAATCCCCTTTTCAGGATCTACTGAGGAAGACATTAAAATTCTTTTAAATTCTAAACCATGTCAGCATTGGATTCAATTAGGTGTCTATTACAGCATTTTCCATGTAGCATTGCTTTAATGTAACATGAATTATCCCTGATGTATCTTTTTCATTTATTAAGTTACAAATTCCTAGAGGTCCGGAGCTATATTTCATTTTCCTTTCAGTCTTCTGTGATGTCAATAAAATGACTCCTCATTGTAAGAACTCTAACAAAGTATTTGTAAACTTAACAATACCAGTTCTGTTTTTTAACAGTGATGGGGAACCCAAATAAAGTAAGGATCATGCTCAAGACCTCAGGAAGAAGCAGGCACCACAGAATCCAACAGAACTTACCCTCTTAGTGCAAATAGGTGAAAACAAATAGAGCAAACCACAAGCAACCGTTGGTTCCATTGGAGGCTCAGTATTTACATATGCTGGTTCTAGTTATTATTAAGCCTATAGCACGAATACATTTTGGGGGGGCACTCAAGATCTCATACGACCCTAAGTTTCTAAATTTTAACTGACAGGGTTGCTCATTAATTTTTAAGTACCATCTCCTCAAGCATAGTTAACTTTGATCTAGATCTTATTTAAGACAAATGAATTTGTAGGGTCTATGGCTCCCCCACTAAAAGCGATCATTTTGATAGATGTGGTATATGTGGCCTGAGTTCAGACACTTAACCTGGCTCTCTCATAAGAATCAGTCACAGATAGTGATGTACAGGTAACACACTGGGGTATACAAAATAGAGAGCAAATTCGTAAAAGTAGGAAAAAGGGAGCTTGAAAACAAAGGCTGCATGGTACAGCAATGTGTTTCCAAGAAACCAAAGGCTTTGGTGTCTTACAAAAGGATTTCAAAAAATCAAACAGCAGGAAACTACAGGGTACAAAACATATTAATGATATTAATATATTAACTTTGATAGTTTGTTTTAAGTATCCTAAGTTAGCTCTCCTGTCGAGTATTTTTTTCCAGGAGTGTGAGATAAAGAGTAATTTATATTTCATCTGTTTGAGAACTACCCCCCTCCATCCCATTAAATAAGCATGAGGTAACACCTGGAAATGACTAAGGATAACAAATCCAGAGAGAGAGAGAGCACAGACTGTTTACTTTGGGTCATCATCATTAAGTCAAGGTCTCTGTGTGTTACACTCCCCAGAAGATTCCTTTTCAACTAATCAGTCTCGCCATTATTTTGATAGTTGCTCCAACCTCCAGCTTGTGAGGGCTGAAATTAGGTACTCTTGAGCTTGTGTGTGGAAGGATTGTATTTTTTGGTTCTACCACCTAGACACAAGCACTTAAGTCCTTGCAGATGGTCTGTCGATTTAGAGTATTTTGATTTATAATATTAAAATGGGCTATGGTTTTATTTCTGCCATGAATTAAACTGCCTTAGTGTAATGTTTTAAAGCATCATCTTTCCTGGGTGTTTGGTCAAAGGAAGTAAAATTGTTTTGATTATTTCTGATACAATTTTTATGTGGCAAATGCAATAATCAGTTCATAGATTTTTTTCTAAAGTATCTATGAAATATAACTGCAAAAGAACTGCTACCTCAGGGCATGTCTACATGGCTCAGCATGCTACTCCTTAGTGGGTACAGATGGATAAGGTTAGGAAAGGCTGCATGCTGATCAAACTTGTATGAACTGAATTATTCTTTAAAGGCTCTATTTAAATGAACCCTATTGCTTATTCAGGGTAAGACTTGTAAGGGCAGGAACCATTTCTTGTTCATAACTGTATTCCTACTGTCTCAGTAATGCTCAATAAATATTTGTTATACTGCTAGTGCCCCCATGTGCCTGGAATAAGCAGACAAAAAAAATCCTCTCTCAAGGAATAATATCAAATTATGTCCACATAATAATTTTTCAGTACAACATCCAGCACAAAGTAAGAGGTAACAAGGCAAGGAGAAGACAAGACAGCATGAGCAAGAGGCATCTCAGATAACAAATTATAGAAGCAGACCCATAGGGACTCCTGCTTTTGGAATTACCACTCCATGCAGGAATAGCAGTGAACAACCTTGGCTTCTCCAAAATAAGTGTGTGGGAAGACTGTTAGACCACTCATTCATTCATTCAAGAGCACTTGTTTGATGAGGGTAAAAATCAGCCCCAGTGGAGACAGATTAAACATATCTCCCTCAAGAGTATATACATATTCACTGTACAATTCTTTTGACTTTTCTGCTATTTTGAAATTTTTCATAATACAATGTTGGATAAAAATGAAAACAAATTTTATCCTTCTTTTCCAAGGCTCCCATTCTGACTCTCCTACCACTGATTTTGAGAGGCCTCAGAGTTTAAGTGGCACCATTTTAGAATCAGCCACTACCAGTCATGCCTATCTTGTCCCTAACAGAAGATACTTCCTTGATGTTTTTCACCCCATTTTGTCCCTGCTCTGGCCCATCAGTTATACCCCTAAATCCTTTCCTTAGCTTCCCATGAATCTGCTTCAACAAAAGCTAGAGTTATACTTATGATGAGTATTCAGAACAAGAAATGACAGACATTATACTCGAAAGCAGTCAAAGGCATTTCTTTGGTGAATAAAGAAAGAATATTTTCCAAACCCCAATCTTTTTTTATGGTGAGTGTGTGAGAAAAATTCATTTCTTTACTTTTGTGGCTATTTCTCCAAAGATCTCAAGATTTTCCCCATCCTTTCTCTTACTGCCAAAAGAAAAAAATCACCCCTCCACACTTTACTTTCTTTTTCATTTTATTTTATATGCTGATGGGGGCTTATTTGCTTCAAAACTTTCCAAAAGACATCTGTTAAAATGTTGTGGGTATTCCAGCAGGAAATGTTTTGAAAAATTGGCTTTGGTTTGTGATCTAACTGATACCACATGGCATTTATAGGAGTCGACTTTCAGAGCTTGTTTATTACTATCATGCTGTCTTAAAAATGAGGAATAGTAATTGGCAAATGGACGTTGTGGTACATTTGAATACAGGAATAAAACTTTAGTTTGAAGATGGCTATTTCAAGGCACACTGGGTTCTTAGTGAGGTGATCTGGGATATTCTCATTCTACTCTGTGGCTTGTTTGTCCTTAGACCAAGGACACTTCTGCTTATGACCTACCTGTCTGTGAGATGGAGGGGAACTTGTTTACCTCATATTTTTCTTCACTGGAGTGTTTATATGAGTTGTACATAAATATGAAGTACTTTGATCCTTCTGAAGTCTTAAAGGAGTTTGGCGATACCTTCTTCACTTATTTCTTTGCTACTGCAATTACATAGCGCTTTCATTCCCTTGAGATTTTCCTAGTTTCCTACTAAGTAGCACTGTACTCTTACCTTCCAAATATGCTTTATAACATTATTTTAAACTCATACTGTGCTTCTCCCTTTCCTCAGCTCCAATATTAACAAAGTGAGCACCGTGTGGGAAAATGACGAGGTAAATAAAAGTTTAGGGGACATCCTATGCTTTCTAAGTCCAAGTCTTTCTTCTTTTTCCTGGTTTATCCTTTCACAGCCAGGGCCTTCATGCTCCCCCAAAGGGCCTGAATGCAGCAACTCCCAAGTGCCCAAACCTTTCACACCGTACTCCCAGCCAGCTGTGAGGCTAGAAAGAAGCCCACAGATGCACTCATATTAACGTGCTGAGAACTCCTAATGATAAACCAAATGAATAAATCTTTGAAGCAGAATTCTGGACAGTGGTTATAGGCTAGGATGGAGCTATTTGGGAACAGGTGCCTACTAGGTTCTTCTTTTAACCATGTTATATATTAATATCTATTTAAAACACTAAAATGTATAACTATTCAGGACTGGGGAAAATGACCTTATCATTGATAAGTCTGCTTTTCCAAATCACACCTTTAATTTTCTTCCCTAACAGATATTGCCACCAAAACATCCTCAGTTCTCTGGATGAGTACTTTGCAAAAGAAAATATACAAAATACAGTCATAGTAGGGAATTTTAACACCCCATTGACCTTAATGAATAGATTTTGCAGATAGAAAATCAACAAGGAAAGAGTGGCCTGAAATGACACACTAGATCAGGTGGGTTTGATTAATATCTTCAGAGCATTACACCCCAAAACAGCAGAATATACATTTTTTTCAAGTGCATATGGAACATTTTCTAGTATAGACCACATGTTAGGGCACAAAACTAGTCTCAATAAATTTAAGAAGACAGAAATCATATCAAACATCTTCTCTGACCATAATGGCATGAAACAAGAAATTAATCACAAGAAAAAAAAATGAAAAACACTCAAAGACACGGAGGTTAAATGACACGTTAATTAAACAATGAATGGGTTAACAATGAGATTAAGGAAGAAATCAAAAGATACCTTGACACAAATGAAAACGAGAATACAACAACTCAAATATCCATGGGACACAGCAAAAGCAGCCCTAAGAGAGAAATTCATAGCATTACAGGCCTACCTCAAGAAACAAGAAAAATATCAAATAAACAATCTAACATTATGCTTAAAGGATCTAGAAAAAAGAACAACAAACAAAGCCCAAAGTGAGTAGAAGAAAGGAAATAATAAATATCAGAGCAGAAATAAACAAAATAGAGTCTAAAAACAATGTAAAAGATCAATGAAACCAAGAGCTGGTTCTTTGAAAAGATAAATCAAATTGATAAACCTTTAACTAGAATCATCCAGAAAAAAGAAAGGCTCCAGATAAATAAAATCAGAAATGAAAGAGAAGAAGTAACAGCTGACACCACAGAAATATAAAGGATTATAAGGCAATATTATGAATAAATAATGCCAACAAACTGGAAAATCTGGAAGAAATGAATAAATTCCTAGAAACATACAATCTCCCAAAACTGAATCAAGAACAGACCAATTACAACTAATGAAATTGAAGAGTAATCAAAAAACTTCCAAGAAACAAAAGTCCTGGACTAGATGGCTTCAGAGGTAAATTTCACCAAACATTGAAAGAAGAAGTAACATCTATCTTTCTCAAACTTTTCCCAAAAAATTTAAGAGAAGGAAAAACTCCCAAGCTCATTTTATGAGACCAGCATTATCATAATTCCAAAACCATTTAAAGACAGTACAAAGAAAGAAAACCATAGACCAATATCCCTGATGAACATAAAATATTATGTTAAAATAGTCTCAACAAAATATTAGCAAGCCAAATCCAGCAATACATAAGATCATAAACCACGATTAAGTGGGATTTATTCCAGAGATGCAAGGTTGGTATAATATCTACAAATCAGTTGACATGATGTATCACATAAAAAAAATGAAGGATAAAAATCTAATGATCATATCAATGTAAATAGAAAAACCTTTTGACAAAAATCCAGCACCCATTTATGGTAAAAACTCTCAGCAAAATGGAAATAGAGCGAACATATCTCAATATAATAAAGGCCATATATGACAAACCCACAGCTAACATCATACACAATGGGGAAAAACTAAAATCATATCCTTTAAGATCAGGAACAAAACAGGGATGTCCACTTTCACTACTCATACTCAACATAGTACTGAAAGTCCTAGACACAGCAATCAGATGAGAAGAAGAAATAGAAGGCATCCAAATTGGAAAGGAAAAAGTAAAACTATCATTATTAATGGATGACATAATACTGCATATAGAGAACCCTAAGGATTCCATTAAAAAAAAAACTACTAGAACTGATAAATGAATTCAGCAAAGTAGTACGATACAACATAAATCTCTAGAAATCAGTTGCATTTTTAAATATTTTTCCACATTTTTTAATTGGTGTTCAAGTACAGTTGTGTCCATTTTCCTCCCTCCTCTCCTCCGCACCCCAGCCACCCCCACTTCCCACCCTTGATCCTACCCCACTATGATTTTGTCTATGTGTTCTTTATACATGTTCCTGAAAACTCTTCCCCTTTTACCACAATTATCCCCTCCCACCTCCCCTCTGGTTACTGTCAGTTTGTTCTTAATTTCAATGTCTCTACTTATATTTTTCTTGCTTGTTTGTTTTGTTGATTAGGTTCCACTTATAGGTGAGATCATATGGTATCTATCTTTCACAGCCTGGTTTATATACCAATAATGAACAGAAAGGGAAACTAAGAAAACAATCCCATTTGCAATTTCATCAAAAAATAAAATAAAGTACCTAGTAACAAATAAAAGAGGTAACAAACCTATACTTGGATAATTGTAAGACACTGAAGAAAAACTTGAAGGAGATACAAATAAATGGAAGCATATACCATGCTCATGGGTAGAAAGAATTAACATTGTTAAAATGTCTATACTACCCAAAGAATCTATAGATTCAATACAATTCCTATCAAAATATCAATGATGTATTTCACAGAACTAGAATAATCCAAAAATGTACATGGAGTCACAAAAGACACTGAGTAGCCACAGCAATCTTGAGAAAGAAGAACCAGGTTGGAGTTATCATGCTACCTGATATCAAATTATACTACAAGGCAATAGTAAGAGTGGGAGGTGGGGATGGGTGGGGTGGAGAGGAGTGGGGGAGGGAAAACGGAGACAACTGTACTTGAACAACAATGAAAAAAGTAAAAACAAATGCTACAGGACACACCCTTCTAGTTGATATATGGGATACTGCCCAATGCATTAACTGCTTAAATAAAGCTAGTTAGATCTTCAAATTTTTTAAAGGGTGATAGTAAGCAAAACAACATGGTACTGGCATAAAAACAGACATGGAGAACAATGGAACAGAATAGAGAGCCCAGAAATAAACCCATGCCTATATGATCAATTAATATTTGACAAAGGAAGCAAGAATATACAACAGGGTAAAGACAGTCTATTCAATAAATAGTGTTTGGAAAATTGGACAGAGAATTTGTAAAAAAAATGACACTAGATCACCTTCTTACACCATGCACAAGAATAAACTAAAAAATGGATTAAAGACTTAAATGTAAGATTCAACACCATAAAAATTCTACAAGAAAACATAGGCAGTAAAATCCTGGATATTTCTCTTAGCAATATTTTTTCTCAGGCAAGGGAAACAAAAAAATTAAACAAGTGGGACTACATCAAACGAAAAAGTTTTTGCACAGCAAAGGAAACCATCAACAAAATTAAAAGAAAACCCACTGAATGGCAGAATATATTCACCAATGATACATCTGATAAGGGGTTAATATCTAAAATTTATGAAGAACTCATACAACTCAAGACCAAAAAAACAAAGAATCCAATTAAAAAATGGGCAAAGGACCTAAATAGACACTTATCCAAACAGGACATACAGATGGCCAAAAAACATATGAAAAGATGCGCAATGTCATGAATAGAAATGCAAATTAAAACTACAGTGAGATACCACCCCATACCTATCAGAAATGGCTATCATCAGCAGATAAATGAACAGTAAATGTTGGAGAGGATGTGGAGAAAAGGGAACCCTTATGCACTGTTGGTGGGAAAGCAGACTAGTATAATCACTGTGGAAAACAGTATGGAGGTTCCTCAAAAAATTAAAAATGGAACCGCTTTATGACCCAGAAAGTCTACCTCTGGGTATATATCTGAAGAAACCAAAAACACTAATTTGAAAGAATATATGGACCACTATGTTCACTGCAGCACTACTTATAATAGCCAAGATACAGAATCAACCCAAGTGGCCCATCAATAGATGAGTGGATAAAGAAAGCTGTGGTACATATATACAATGGAATATTACTTGGCCATAAAGGAGAATGAAATCTTACCATTTGTAACAACATGGATGGACCTACAGGATAGTGTGGTAAGTGAAATAAGTCAGTCAGAGAAAGACAAATACCATATGATTTCACTTATATAGAATCTAAAGAACAAAATAAATGGGCAAACAAAACAAAAACAGACTCATAGATACAGAGAACAGACTGTCACCAGATGGGAGAGTTGGGGGGCTGGATGAAAAAGGTGAAGGCATTGAGAAGTACAGATTGGTAGTTACAAAATAGTCATGTCATGTGGACTAAAGCTTGGGAAATGTGGTTGATAGTGTTGTGGTCATTATGTCTGGTGCCAGTTGAGTGCAAGAGGTGCCGGGGGAGGGAACACTTTATGGGGTGTACACTTGTGTGGCCACCATGTCGTACACCTGAAGCTAATACAAAATAATATTGAATATAGTCTGTAATTCAAAAAATTTAAAAGTTAAAAGAAGAAAACATACAAAAGGCCAATAAGCATATGTTAAGGGACTCAACACTATTCCTTAATTGGGGAAATTCAAATTAAAACCACAATGATATACTACTATATACTAAAGGGGCCAAAATTAAAATAGATGAATAATACCAAGTACTGGCAAAGATGCAGAGCTCAAACTCTCACAGATTGCTAAGGGAAGTATAAAATCATGTAGCCATTTCAGAGGCTGGCAGTAGCTAATAACCTTAAACATATGTCTACCCTTTAATTCCCTTTTAGGTATACAGAAGTTTAAAAATGAGTATATCTACCAAAAGTCTTACGCAAAAATATTTATAGCCACTTTAGCCATAAAAGCCCCCACCAAAAAAAAAAACAACGAAATCTCACAACTAGAAACAACTTGAATATCTACAAACAGCAGAATGGGTAAACAAACTGTGAAGTACTGTATTCATACAATGGAATACTACACAGTAATAAAAAAACACAATTGATACATGCTACGTCCACCTCAAAAAAGTATATGAAGCTGAAGAAGGCAGACACAAAAGAGTACATGCTCCTTCACTTTAGAATCACATCCTGTAATAAGCTGATAGATGTTTTGGGTATAAGATTGACTACTAGTGAACAGAGCTTGAATGGCAATGACAATGGTGCAGTTTTCATCCGAAGAGGCTTTCTGAAAGACAGTGGGTAGCTGCAAAGAATATTCCTTTCCTTCTGATCTCAGCTGGAACTGAACAAAAATTCTTAGGATGATGGAATGTAAAATGATTTTATGTATTTTAAAGTTGAGGAACATTTTGTTTAATGGAGTTCTATTAATGAAACTATTTTTTAAAGATTTTATTTATTTATTTTTAGACAGAAGGGAAGGGAGGGAGAAAGAGAGGGAGAGAAACATGAATGTGTGGTTGCCCCTCGCACGCCCCCCACTGGGGACCTGGCCTGCAACCCAGGCATGTGCCCTGACTGGGAATCAAACTGGCAATCCCTTGATTCACAGGCCAGCACTCAGTCCACTGAGCCACACCAGCCGGGGCTAATGAAGCAATGTAAATGTGCAGAGCATAACAAAACTGTATTTAGAATCATGTAGTCCTTGCATGAATGGAAAAGAGGGCTCTAGGAAGGCTGGGAGAACATTTCCTGTGCCACTCAGTTGTTTATTCACAGGAATTGCTCTGGACTGTCAAGAACAACACAACACAAGGTCCAACAGACCATGATCACTGTGATGTTGATGCCAGTGAGTAGCTTATTTGTCCCCTGTAGGCAGCTTTGCCAATTAGTGGGGTCACTGCCAAGGGCTACTCAGTTTCAATCCTCAAAGGCTGCTAGTACCAAATAAAAGCCATGAGTGGGGAAAAGGCAGGCAAGGCTTTGAAGTGCAGGGAAGGGAAAAAGGAGACTTTGAACTGCTGCAAATAGCACAAATACATTCACCCAAATCACAGGAGCTAGCAGCCTAGAGCAGCCCAGAGATTCAGGGAGACTTCTTCCCTCACCCTCTGTACTTTGCCCTCAGCTGGGGGCTCCAGGATGTGTGCAAACTGAAGAGATGTTGCACATTTGGTCTCACTCTAAGTGACACTTTCCCCTCAAAAGTCAGGCCAGATGTGGCAAAAGCTCAGTAGGGGTCATACTTGACCTTAACCACAGCAATTAAAAAAAAACAACAACATAAAACCTTCTCACACACAAGCCATGCCCATTCTTTTTTACTTTTCCCCTGCTTTGTTTTTTCCTTTTTTTAATCGACACTTTTTGAGTATAGCTCTGTAAATGTTATCACATAGACTCACATAACTCTACCACAATCAGGATTCAGAACATTGCCATTATGCCCCCAAAAGGCCCTCACATGATCCCTAAAGTCTCCTCCCATTCGTAGACCCTTGCACCCACTAGTCTGTTCTGCGTCACTATGTTTTTCCTTTTTGAAAGTGTCATATAAATGGAATCATACCTCTTGAGACTGGCTTCTTTCATTCAGCATAAAGCCTTTGAGATCCATCCAAGTTGTTGTGTGTATCGGTAATTTGTTCCTTTTTATTGTGAGTAGTATTCCATTATCTGCTTATACTTTGAACAATGGATTAAATGTCTCACGCATGTAAGAGAATGTCAACCTGGGAATATTCTGTAATGATGTGTACAGAGAAGCTTTCCACAGCCAGGCTGATATTTTTAAAAGAAAGAATTTTAATACTAAAATCTGCAACAAGGAATTTTCTTTATTTCTCAGAATATTTAATATAAACCAGACTCATTAGCTAATGCTTCCATTAGCTATTGTGCTGGCTATTAAGTTGTCTATCAGCTCCAAATCTGTTCTGCCATATTCTGCTTTTTTATGCTGGGATTCTGCGAACAACATTTCTTCCTTGCCAGCTGCTTTCTGTTTGGTTCTTCCCTAGGAGTGTCATCTGCTTTCTGTAGTTACTATCTCTGTGTCACATCAGTTTCCCATTTACCATGTCAACCTTATAATACCTCCCCTATATTGAATTATTTCTGTTACAATAACTGGTGCAGTTTCTATTTTCCTGACTGGACACTGACTGACAAAATACATGATACAGGCTTTCACCCCTGGTTTGCTGTGTCTGAGGTATCTCAAGTACTTGTTACTTCCAGTTTCTCAGTCTAGTGAGGAATATATGAAGCAGTGTGATGTTCTGTGGGGTGTCAAGATGGTAATGATCTCTGCAGCTTATGACAGAGCTGACACAGTCTCAAAAGCAAGCTGCTTCTGGTGATCCTTGAAAATGGGTATAGTGAGAAAAAGTATTTGCTGGGGTTGATGGCTGTATCATTGCACATGCTAGGTGCTGTGTTGATTTGCTCTAAGTAAAATACCATATGGAAACAGCAGCTACAATGAAAGTCACAAGCTACTTACAGCCAGTATCCAAGATCTACCTTCTGCAAGGTACCTTCTACCTTCTGCAAATACCAGACAGGTGAGTTAAATGGAGAGTGTGATAGACATCACCATTCCTGTAATCATATATTTGAAACTAATGCCAGGCCATTCTCTCCCTACTATACCGAAAAAAAAAAGCCTCTAGAAATTGAGGAAATTAATCCTATACACATATGGCCTAATGTCTTCAGTAAAGCACCACTCTTTCTGATCATGTTACTTCCAAGCTCAAAACCCTTCAATAATTTCCTATGCCTATGGAATAAATTCAAACTTTTTCATCTAACATTCAAGATCCTTCAAGATTTGGTCTATTGAAGCATTGCACAGAGAAAAAGGTATCTGAATTCATGTATACACACTCCACTTTCTGTTGTCTCTGTGTCCTTGCTCTTATGGTTTCCTCGGCCTTTAATCTTTTCCCTCCAAGTGTTCACATTAAAAATCTACCCCATCCTTCAAGGCCTTCTCAAATGCTACCTTTGCCCTCAAGTTTAATCCTAACACCTGACCCCATTCTAACACCACACAGCAGTTAGGCATTAACACCTTGTATTCAATACCATATAATTTCCTTGGATGGCAGAGATTATGTCTCACTCATTTTTGTATCCCTTTAATACTTATTAATAGCAGGTGTCCAGTTAATTTTTTTCAAAATGAAGAAATAAGTAAGAGGCCACAATGAGAGAGAGGGCATTCCAAGTGGATATATTGTTTTGAGGGTGCAGGATATTTTCTAGATAAGCACATATAATTTGGTTTGGCTGAGATCTAAGGTCTGAACAATTTGTAGGAAATCCATCTAGAGAGGTAAATTAGGATCAGATTGTACAGAGGCTAGAGAGTAGAACTAAGGATTTGAACTTATTTCTTTAGGCAGAATGAAGCAATTGAAGGGTTAGGGTCAGAGAATTTGTATGTCAAAGGTTCTCATACCAAGGTTAATTATTCTTAATCAGTTTAAAAGAGCAAACTAGGTGAGACAAAGGGAATCACCTAAGGTTAAGTAAGAGAAATGGGATGGACACAACCATTTTGAGATAGGTCATAAATCAACAGAATACTTCTAAAAGAGCTTGCAACACCATAAATATAGTTTATAAAAGCAAAACAAGACCCATCTAGGACACCATGATATGTGTAATTCTTTTACAGTAAAGGAAAGTCTTGGTCAGTGCTTCTTATAAGCACTTATAAACCAGCTCTTATAAACCAATAGAATATCAAAAATCTCTAATGTGGACCCAAGGAAAAAGGTGAGGGGAGGATCTGGGGAGAGAGATTGAGGCAGTGAGAAGGTCTTTATCCCAGGACATGTCAAATAGTATTGAACTTCTGCCAGCTCTTGTCTTTAATTTTCTTTCCTGGTTCAGAAGTCCATTCTCACTCTTCTGATTCTTCTATAACCTAGTTTAGTTTTTCTAAGGAGTTACTTTCTCATAAAACCATTTTTTCTTCATATAAAATGGAAGAATAAACATGGTCATTGTTTATAGCTCTGGAATATGACCAAGGAGGTCTGGGTCCTAGTTTGAATGATTTCCTCCATTTACTTCCCCAAAAGGCTGTAGAAACACCCCTTGTCCTACAAATGCACCTCTTTGGTAAAAAGAAAAGTATGATTTGACAGATTTTTATTTTAAAATCCTTTGATATTACAGTGTGATAAGTTATAAAACCACTATCAAGGTATGAAATGACAAGAAATCCCTGATATTCTTTCCTAGCTAGCTTTATCAAGTCAGACAAGGAATATAATTGTGAACATAATACATTGTAAACTGTCAATCCTGATGATAAGGATTTAGGCCTGAGTGTTCCTCTGAAACCTGATCAACTGTTGCTATAGGGTTCCATCTCATGTCAAACATCTTCCTCCAACACTACAGATACCATTAGACATTCTACCCCTTGATCACCTATGAGGCTTGGAGAGGGACACTTGGTAAGAATGCTGGAATCACTTACCACATATGAGGAAGAATGACATCGATGCCTGTATATCTAGATATCAAATCTAAAGCAGGGACTTAGATGTTAAGGGTCCCCATGGATGTGACTACAGGCTGAATGCACCAATAGATGTTTCAGCTCAAGTGCCAACTCTGATCCGGCTGTGTGGACTATATGGGAAAGAAGGCTGTAATCTATTTGTAATGCTTGCCTTAGGCTTGCACAGGGGAATGACAGGTAAATGTCCCAAGTGTCTGCATATCCGGGCCTGGACCAAGGGACCTGACTGATGAGAACAGATGACCTAAACATTCCATTCAGGAAGGGATGAAGATGAACTGCTATGATAAACTGACTCCATACTCTGAAATGAGAATCTAAGTCATGATGGTACACTGGAGACAGTGTCATATCATACCATGGCAACTTCTAATCATCTGAGATCTGTTTGGTCTTCTAAATTTTGCTATTTAAAATAAAGAAGTTCTGAACTAAGCATTTCCTGATTGAACTTATCTTTCACTAAAGTCATGTATCTTTCATAGGCATTATGGTATAAGTCCCAACCCAGGAACTGTGAAATATCTATGGCTGTGTGTGTGTGTGTGAATTTAATTTCCTGTTTTGAAATAATGCTATACTTACAGAGAAGTTCTAAAAATAGTAAGGACAGTCCCCATATACTACTTTTTATCTACACTTTCCTAATATTAACATCTTACACAACCATAGTACATTTGTCGAAACCATGAAATGAATATTGATAAGTATTATTAACTAATCTATTAACTTTATTTGCATTTTCCAGTTTTTCCACTAATGTGCTTTTTCTAGTCCTGGATCCAATTCAGGATCCCACATTGCATTTAGTTGTCAAATCTCTTTAGTTTCCTTCAACTTGTGATTGTCTCTCAATCTTTGCCTTTCATGCCCTTGACACTTCTGAAAAGCACAGGCCAATTATTTTCTAGAATGTCCCTCATTTGGGATTGTGTAATGTTTTATGATCAGACAGAGATTATACATTTTTGGCAAAAATCCTACAGAAATATCATTTCAATGCATCATATTAGGAGGTATATATATATATATATATATATATATATATATGTGTGTGTGTGTGTGTGTGTGTGTGTGCCGTATTATTGATGATGTTAACTTTGATGGTGTCTGGTTTTTGCAGCTTCCAAGTTATTTTCTCTCTTGTGGGGAGAAACTTTGAGACTTACACAAAGATCCTGTTTTTTAACATAATTTCACCTAACTAATTTTCGCATCCATTGATAATTACTGCCTGCAAAAACTGTTACTGTCATATTTGGGTAATGGTGATTTTTAAAAATTCCATCAATACTTCTACATTTATTAATTAGAATTCTTCTGTGAGAAAGAGCTACTCCATCCCCATGCATTTATTTACTTAATGTTACTATAGACTCATGGATATTTATCTTATTCTCTGTTATAATGTATTACTATAATTATTTATTTCATTTCTCAAAGTGTCCCAGGTTTAGCCATTGGGATGTTTTTTATGTTGGCTCCTATGCCCTTGTGACATGCCCTTTATTATTTTCTCAGCACTTTTTTTGATTTCTGGCATCTCAAGATAGTCTAGGATTATCTTATATTTCCCTTTTTACCATATAAACTATTTGTCCAAGAAACCTGGTTTCTTTTATTAGAGAATGCTATTTAAAAACAAGATCTGGGCACTAGATGTTGTTACCAGAGTGTCATTTCTTCTAAGGTTCTTTCAGATGAGAGCTAGGGAATATAAGTTTGTATACTCATACATATACACATACACATATTTATTTTATGCCTAACCATCTGCACATACATGAGTATATGTATGTGTGAATGTGTGAGAATACGTGTATGATTTTATACTGATATATTTTTTAAATATTTTATTTATTTATTTTTAGAGAGAGGGGAAGGGAAGGAGAAAGAGAGGAAGAGAAACATCAGTGTGCAGTTGCCTCTCACACGCCCCCAACTGGGGACCTGGCCTGCAATCCAGGCATGTGCCTTATACAGGGAATTGAACCAGTGACCCTTTGGTTCCTAGGCCAACATTCTATCCACTGAGCCACATCAGCCAGGACTATAATCTAACACCACATAATTCATTGTAGATATCCCCCTTTCCTTATCTATAATTCCTTTCTTCAACAGTGGCAAACTGTTATCTACAACATATTTATGTATTTACTGAATTCCAGTACACACATAAAGTATTTTAAGAATTTCTAACTCACCCTCTTGTGAAGAACAAATTTACCAAGTGGAGTACAATATTTGTGTACAATTCCTTTTGTCTTCAGCTTTACACTGTTGCTTCAGGTGTGGCTGCTCCAGGAGGAGCTCCCACTTGAAGATAGGTCTCAGGTCTCCACACCGCTGTGGAGGAAAGAGCTCAAGGAGATCAAAAAGGACACTGGCTTTTCCCTAGAATCCAAGCACTCACTTCCATAGCTAGTTCACCAACCTGGTCAAAGGTGAGAATGGGGCCCTCAGGTGGGAAGATTTCCAGCAGATTCCAGAACTTGTCATCTACCTACTGGGGGACCAGCTCATCAATGCCTTCCTTCCAGAGGGAGAAGATAGGTAAACTTCCATGGATTCATAAAAAATTTTGGCTCATTTCTAACCCACTGAAGATAGTACAAAGAGCAAAGATAAGAATGAACCAGAACCACTCAACAGCCAAAGCAGCAAATTGTACTTTTTTTTTTTTTACTATATGATTTAGATAAAGATGACAAGATCTGTAATGAGCTGTTCCAGATGCTATGCATGATGGCTGGAGTGAATATCTCTGATGAGCAACTGAGCAGCATCACAGACAGGACCATCCAGGAGGCTGATTAGGATGGGAATGATACCATATCTTTTGCATTTTGTTAAGGTTTGGAGAAGGTGGATGTAGAACAGAAAATGAGCATCTGATTACTTGACTAGAAGGCAAAGACCAAACTGTTCCTGCTCTCTAGTATTTAAGAACTGGAACTTGAGAATTTTCCTACCTACTTGCCCCACTTTTACCCTATCATCTCTTTTTGCCCATGATACTGCTGCTGTTGCATGAGACCCCCATGTGTGCTCTGTCAACACAAACCTGCCTTTGGTGTAAACAGAGCATTACAGGACAGCACACCCAGTCTTTTCTCTTCAGTATCCATTCACCAGTTCCCCATTTACAAAAATCTCCCCCGATTTATACTGCTGAATGCCACATGTCCATCCTGTCCGAGAAAGTGACGGAGGGACTCATGTCAAGAACCAGTCAAGCAAGCTCTTTCACTGGATGTAGACTGTAGCCATGCTGCCTTTCCTCCAGCTGGTCTTCTGCATGCTCCTTCAACTGTTCCCTTATATGTCTTTTGCTTCCTGCTTCTCTGTCATCCAACCTACCAATCAGTGATCTTTTAGTCTTCCCGCTTTTTAATTATGCCTCAAAATGCCCTCTGTTCTACCAGATACCTCAAGCTTTGCCTATTAAATATATGTCTAACTTGAGCAGATAGTTCTGTAGTCTTGAAGTTTTTATTTACCTTCACTCATAAATGAACCTCTGGGATGTTGTCTCCCAAGGAGCTTTTCAAGAACCAGTACTTCTCTCAGAAGAATTTGACCATCTCGTTTGTCTCCTGAAGTCAAAGGGCTGCTGGACAGAGATGTTCTTCTTGGAAGGTAAGAGTTGTCGAGCCAAGTCTTCTAGGTGGCTTGCCCAGGTCCCTTGACCTCTGGCCTTTGATTCTCTGTATGTAGAGTACCTATATGGCTACTCTTGTTATTGCAGTGTTTGCTCTTTAGAAAATAGCCGTATGCCTGCAGGTTTGCTCAGCTTTGGGGCACTGTCACCAACAGAATGGTTGCTCAGACAATATCCTTATAGACTTTCTCATGGATTTTTTAACAAGCAAGCTGGTCACCTTAAAAGCCTCCTATATTTCCACTTCTGCAACATGTTTTTATGCCTCAGTGTTGCATGCCCTTGGATGTTTTTTACTTCACATGCCCAAGTAGAAAGATTAGAGTTACGGAGGTGCCTAACTTATCCTGTCCAAGAGATTTAAAGGTTGCCTTAGTATCCTGAAGGTTTTTTTTAAAGATTTTATTTACTTATTTTTAGAGAGAGGAGAAGGGAGGGAGACAGAGAGGGAGAGAAACAGCAATGTATGGTTGCCTCTCACATGGCCCTCACTGGGGACCTGGCCCGCAACCCAGGCATGTGCCCTGACGGGGAATCGAACCGGGACCCTCTGGTTCCCAGCCCGCGCTCAATCCACTGAGCTACACCAGCCAGGGCAGTATCCTGAAGGTTTTAGCAAAAACGTCCTAAGCATTGACTATATTGTCACATTAGCCATCTGGTTACATTGGCTTTCCACCTCCTTTTGTAGACCACTGCTAACCTCTTAGAAACACGGGGTCTGGCGGTAGTTGCAAAACCTGAGGTGGCATTACAGATCTTTCAGTGAGCCAGAGCAGCTTCCTGGTGAAAGTCAGCTTAGTTTAGACCTCATGGAATCAGTCTGTTGCCATCCTAATGTCTAAGTCTATTCACTCATATATCTGTCTGTGGCTTACATTCTCTGACTCATTCCTTGCTTTCTGTCTTCCTTACTTGGGAGGGAAGATGTGTGCACAATTCTTTAGGAAAGGGATGGCTAAAGAATACCATTGCAAAAGGAAAGGAAAGGAGTGAGATATAGAAAAGTAGCCAGGTGGGACAGCTCAAGTATAAACAAATGAGGAATTCTGTATGAAGTATCATCCTGGCTTTGTGATCAAGTGGTGTAATATACAAATTGTATACAAGGGAAAATTATCTGATACTTACCTGCTTGGTAATTCAGAGGATCTTTGACTTGAATATTTAAAGTTTCTAAGTTGTGGGGTTTTCCTCTTTTTGGAGGTATAATGAATTGTTTTAATCCACAGTTGTGGCTTATTATTGTACTTAAAATTATATTCATCAACCTATCAATAAATATTTGTGTTAAAACACAACAAAAATATTCTTTCCAAGTTACCTAAGTTAGCTATTTTCTTCCCCACTTCCTTCATTGTGGTTATGATATTCATTTTATAATATAGTTCAGTTTATTTGTTACTGTTTGTCTTTCACTTTGGGTTCTCCTCACATTCTAGTTGTTAATTATTTATTTATTGGAGAGGGGTATATGAAACATTACCTGGGTTCTAAAAGTTACAGCTAACCAAAAAATATATCCAGAGAAGTGTTGTTCTCCCTTGACCCTACCATCACCTTCTCATCCCCCTACCCACGCCATTGGTAAACCAATCTCATTAGTTTCTGGTTTATCCTTCCTGTACTGTCAGTTTTGCTCTATTGTTTATTTTGAAAAAGTGAATTTGTTCCAATGTGAAGGACATCTAAGAGAACAATTTAAGCCTAATAAGCATTTCACATTTGCTTATGCAGGATTTCCTGCATGAGAAATTCTTTAAGAAAGCAGAAACTGTACCCAGATGACCTGAGTTGTGTAAGAATACACAAAGTACACACACCTCAAACACTTCTAAGTCCCCTCACTTTACCTGATGTGTTGGGAGCCACACTCATCTACATCTGAGGCTCCATCCTTCACTCTGAGTTCAGGGACCCCTCCTACTCGTTTGCAATAACTCACAAGCTGCAGTCCTGATGCCCACTCCAGAGCAACCTTCAGGGCTTTTTCCAGGTAAAGTGGCACTTCTATTATATTCTGTATTTCTTAACCCTTTAAAATGTGTAAAACACTGCTACTGTTGTTGTTTAAATTAGGTTCCTATCTTTTTTTGTGTGTCTGTGTGTATGTCACAGAATAAGGTTTGTTTGTTTTTTTTTTGAGTGTTTGTGCCCTGTTTTCTTCATAAACCCTTTGATGTTATTGGCAAGTTTGCATAGTGTGGAGATTTTAAGGGATACATATGTTGTATTATAGCAGAATTGACTATTTTTTTACACAAGTAAGTGGATACCTGTATATTTTCTTATATACCTTTGGTTCTAACATGAAGGGTAGCATACTACAGACATTCTTTTGTGTTTTGCCTTTTTCACTTAAGAGTATATTCTGGAAATTATTCAATATTAGTTCCCAAAGATCTTCCTCATTTTTTACAGCTGCATAGTACTAGATTGTGTAGATGTCCTTCAGTTTATTCTATTACTACATGTACATGTATCACAGAAAAAGGGCTAATGTCACTAATGGGTAAATAACTCTTTTTTTAAAGATTTTATTTATTTATTTTTAGAGAGAGAAGAAGGGAGGGAGAAAGAGAGGGAGAATAGCAATGTATGGTTGCCTCTCACATGGCCCTCACTGGGGACCTGGCCTGCAACCCAGGCATGTGCCTGACTGGGAATCGAACCGGGAACCCTTGGTTCCCAGCCCGCACTCAAATCACTGAGCTACACCAGCCGGGCTGGGTAAATAACTCTTAAATACATACATCTATGTATAGGCACCTTGGTTGTTTCCAATACCTTGTAATTGTAAACAACACTGCAATGAATAACCTTTTTGTATTATTGGAGGTGTAAGTTTAGTGGGATTGCTAGGGCAAAAAGTAAGTGCATATGTAATTTTTTTAGATATTTCCAATTTCCCCTCCAGACAGGTTGTACCAAGTTTGCATTTCTATCAGCACTATATGGGAGTGCCTGGTTTTCCCCAGTTTTACCCGCAGAATATGTTGTCATATTCTTTAATGTTTGCCAATCTAATAGGTAATAAATAGTATCTCAGTATTGTTGCATTTCTCTAATGAGTGAGTCTGAACACTTTTTTTACGTTTAAGAAACACTTTTTTGGGGGGGGGGGATTGTCCAAGATTTTCCCCCCATTTTTCCCACCAGGTTTTTGCTCCTTTCTTTGTCTCTCAATTTTTAAAAGGTATTTATGTGTTAGTGATATTAGTCTTTTTCTGTGGTATATGTTACACATCTTTTCTCTCAGATTTTTTTTTTGTTTACTTAGTTTACGGTATTTGAGCATCTAGAAATATTTACTATTCAAATTTATCAATCTTTATTTTATTGCCTCTGCATTTTGAGTAAGAATTAGCCTTTTCCTGGACTGAGGTCAAGAATAATTCACCCCCATTTTTCCTCTAGTACTTGTCTCATTTCATTTTTTATATTTAGGTCCCTGATCCATTTGAAGTTTAATCTTGTATATGGTGTGAGGTATGGATCTAATTAAACAGTTCTCAACTGAGGGTGATTTTGTCTCCCTAGGAGATATTTAGCAGTGTCTGGAGACATTTTAGGTTATTAAACCTATGGGGAAGGCATCTAGTGGGCCAAGTGTGCTACTATACAACGCACAGTGCACAGAACAGCCCCCACAGCAAAGAATTATCAGACCAAAAATGTCAATAGTGCCAAGGTTGAGAAACTCTGATCATTGTTTTTCTTTTACCAAGTGGCTACCCAGTTGTTCCAGCATCATTTAAAAAACACCACCTTTTGTCTAAGTGTTTTCAGGTACTGCCTTTATCATGTATTATGTGTTCATATATACTTGAGTTGATTTCTGGACTTTGTATTCTATTCTATGGGTACATTTTTCCTTTTTTTATCTTTATTGTATTTTTTATGTTACCATTTTGTCCCCTTATACCCCTTCCCCCCACCCCAGCAATCACCACACTATTATTCACATCCATGAGTTCTTTTTTAAAAACTATTTTTAAATTTTATTGTTGTTCAAGTTGTTTTCTGCCTTTCCCCTCCCCTCTCCCCCCAACCCCAGCCATCCCCACCTCCTTCCCCTTATTCCACCTGCCCCTGGTTTTGTCCATGTGTCCTTTATAGTTGTTCCTGCAAACCCTTCACCCTTTTCCCCCCATTATCCCCTCCCATCTCCCCTCTGGTTACTGTCCATTTGTTCTTAACTTCAATGTCTCTGATTATATTTTGCTTGCTTGTTTGTTTTGCAACCTAAGTGCCCACCAGTAAAGGAATGGATCAAAAAACTATAATACATTTACGCAATGGAATACTATGCAGCAGAAAGAAAGAAGAAGCTCCTACACTTTGCGACAGCATGGATGGGACTGGAGAGCATTATGCTAAGTGAAATAATCTACAGGTATATTTTTCTATTCATCTGCCAGTACCACAGTATTGTAATTATAAAGGTTTTAAAGATATTTTAATGTCTGGAGGTCTGAACAACCTTTGTAGGTTTCCTTTTTCAGTGTTTTACTGGCTATTCTTGTATGTTTGTTTTGCCATAAGAACTTCAGTATCAGTGGGTCTAACTCCTTTTTTAAAAAAGCTTATTGGTAAATTTATTGAAATTGTTTTAAATGTATAACTTAACTTAGAGAGAATTGACTTGTTTATAATGCTAAGTCATTCTATTTAAGAACAGGGAACACCCTTACATTTGAGAAAACGTAATATTGTGCCTTTAGGAATGCTTTAAAGTTTTTCTCATATAAGTTTTGTATATTTCTAGTATATTAATTCCTCGGTATTTAATCTTCTTTGTTATTGATGCAAATGGAGTTTTCTCTACCACTAGATCTTCTAATGGTCTATCTTATAGCTAACATTTAATTTAGTATTTTTGCATCAATAATCATGAGTGATATTGGTCTGTAGTCTCCCTCTCTCCTTTCTTTTCTTTCTTACTTCCTGTCCCTCTTTATTATTTTTAGGTATCAAAAGTGTGTAAAAAGTTCATGAAAGAAATGGTGGAAGTTTTACTTCATTTTTAATGCTCTGAAACAATTTATAGAGCATTGGGACTACCTGGACTTTGAAGACTGAGTAGAAGCCATCTGGGCCTGAAATCACCTCCTTTGATACCCTTGATGAGGGAGGACCCCCAGAGGGGCTTTAATTAGGAGACACCCCTTGAATTTTCAACTGAAAGAGGATTTTAAGCTATGGTAAATTGGTTAATCAGTTTCCTGTGAGTTCCCCTTGGAGAACTTTTGATGGAAATCAAATATCAAGAACTAAGCATCCCCTCTTTCTCCTTATGAGAGCTATGAGGCTTCTTTGGAGCCATCGCCAGATGTAACTAGACAGATGACATTGTGTCCCTTGAAAATTTTAAATAACTCAAGGCACACTTATTATTTCACTTCAGTGCCCTGGAGTACCTCATCGTACAGTTTGGGAACCACTGTATATAGTATAAAGCCTTCCAGCCTTTTTCCCTATGCATGTGTGTATACGTGCATATACACTCATAGATTTTTTAAAAGATGTTATTATTTGTATTTTTAAAGGTCTTTTTTTTAGATTTTATTTATTTTTATTTATTTTTAGAGAGACAGGAAGGGAGGGGGAAAGAGAGGGATAGAAACATTAATGTGTGGTTGCCTCTCATGCACTCCACTATTGGGGACCTGGCCTGCAACCCAGGCATGTGCCCTGACTGAGAATTGAACCGGTGACTCTTTGTTTTTCACAGGCCCATGCTCAATCCACTGAGCTACACCAGGCAGGCCAGATTTTACTATTTTTAGAGAGTGGGGAAGGGAGGGAGAAAGAGAGGGAGAGAAACATTGATGTGCAAGAGAAACATCAATCTGTTGCCTCTCACACGCCCCCAACTGAGGATCTGGCCAGCAACCCAGGCATATGCCTGGACTGGGAATTGAACCAGGGACCTTTCAGTTTGCGGGATGACACCCAACCACACCAGTCAGGGTCTAACAGATATTTTTGAGATCATACTTATACACTGTTTAAAAATCCCTGATGAGGCCCTGGCTGGTGTAGCTCAGTGGATTGAGCACGGGCTGGGAACCAGAGGGTCCCGGTTCGATTCCCAGTCAGGGCACATGCCTGGGTTGCGGGCCAGGTCCCCTATGAGGGCCATGTGAGAAGCAACCATACATTGCTGTTTCTCTCCCTCTCTGTCTCCCTCCCTTCTCCTCTCTCTAAAAATAAATAAATAAAATCTTAAAAAAAATCCCTGATGATAAAACATATATATTTTCCATGTAATTATATTCTTCTATAGTACATTTTTGATATTGTATTCTATCCTATGCATATATCAGAATTCATTAAACTAAGTCTCTATTGTTGGGCTTTTAGGATATTTGTAATTATTTTCCCTATTGTACACAGTGTTTTGATGTGTACATCCTAGTGAATCAATCTTTTCATCACTCTCATTATTGCCTAAGGATAAATTTCTAGACATAAAATTGCTGGATCAAAGGGTATAGATATATTATAGTTCTGACAAATATTGGTAAATTGCCCTCTAGAAAGAATAGGACAAGTTATACTTCCTCCAGTCTTATATGAGTATACATTATAGGCTTTTCATTTAATGTTAAGGGTTTTAAGTGATTAGGAATACAGATTCAGATTTTCACGCATTTTAGGCACTGTGCTGATACTTTCACACACACACATACACACACAATTTAATTGTATTTATATAACATGGTATTAAGCCTTCTTAACAACCTTTTAAGACTGAAGTTATTATCCTCATTTTGCAGATAAGAAACTAGGATTCAGAAAAATAGAATAAGGTTTCCCAAGTCATACAACCAAGAAGTTGTAGAGCTGGGATTTAAACTTGGTTAGACCCATAATATTATCCCTATATCAATAATACCTCAGAGACTTGATTGGCAATAATAATTATGATGATAATGTCTAATATATATTGAGTGCTTATTATGTATCAGGTACCGTTTATATGTATTAACACATTCTTGTTTCAAACTTGTGAGGTACTAATCTACATTATCCCTGAAACACTGAAATTATTAACTTGTGCAGTCACACAGCTAATAAATGGTAGAGCTGATACTCAAATGCAGGCAGTTTGTCTTCATAGTCCATGCCACTAATGACCAAAGTACAGTATAACAGTTTGCAGAGTTGTAGAAGATTGTGTATCAGAATCTCATTGTGTATCTCATTATGAATGCTTTTTAAAGGAGGAAAAACTGGCTAACCTAAAGTCTCATAGTTGAAAGGAGAGTTGCTATCTAAGAAAAGGTTTATCAAGCAATTTTCTGCCTAAGAAATGTCTATCTAGCAATTTGGCTGCGAATTTCCTGTCCCTATTCCTACAGCTTTTTCTCTCACAGCAACATATAGCCCTATAAGCTTAATGCATTGAACCATGTTCTATTCTGAGTCAGTTCCAAGTCTGAGGAATATAACTTGAATGGAAAATCTTCCCAGGAACCTGGTGGCCCAAACTAAATCGAACAAATGAAACAGTTTCAATTTCCCTAACTTAATCAAATACTAATTATCATTTGAGATGGGTAAATTTCCTGGAGTTTACATAAGTATGATCTAGACTCTTCTCTTATGGATGTTTGTTGTGTAGATGCCCTCATTCCTATTCATTATTTTAAGCATTTTCCTATAGTCTTATTTTGATATTTAGACATTACAAATTATGCAGAATATGACAAAGGGTAATATTTTTATATCATTTCTGTAAGTTTTCAACAATCTTCTCTCCTACCTTCTGTTCCCCGCCCCCAAGAAAACCAACTTAATGAGCCACAAAACATCTATAATGAATCTGGAAATATTTTTAGCATTTTATGCAGAAAATGCCTCATTAAAAGTAAATGCTTCAGCAAGCAGATTTGAGCTTAATATAAACTTTTGTTGAGCAGGGGCTTTTATGACAAATCACTAGCATGTGTAATTGTTCTACATTAAGACCTAGAAAGCTCTAAGAGGCTTGTAAAAGGCTTCTTTTCTTACTCCTGGGCTGCACTGCAGCAATGTAGTGACATGGAACTCAGTAGACAATTGATGAGCCTGAAAGACATGAAGCTTACTGTCCAGTCACAAGTAGGAAAAACATCCATGTACTTTCTAGTATCACTCACTGTTTCATCTGGATATGTTACATCATGCAGATTCATTTAGATGAAGTCTGTTCATCTGAATGTTTGGCATCATGTGACCCAAATAATTTGCATCTATTTTGCATAGTGTAAAAGCCAGAAGGGTGCAGGGTTTATAGTCATTCGTACCAATTTAATTCAAGTAAAAACCTCACTGTGTAACCACATTGCTGTAATTTCTTTAGGTTTTGGGTCTCAAACTAGAATGACAAGAGAGCAGGGGTCCAGCCATTCAGGAAGACAGGATGAGCTGATTTGGTCACAGAAACCATAGCCCTTCATGTTAATGATGTCCTACTCAGAGGCACAAAGTTGTCTCCCTTGAGGTCCCAGAAGGCACATCTGGGGTGATAGTGTTTGTATTGGCTGCTGATAACTTTTGAGGTGTTTGTAGGTGTTCTGAGCTGGGCTCAGCTTCATCATCTGTGATCCATACCTGGGGCTTGGGCTAAGTTATAGCCACAGCCAACCAGGCAAGGCTGAAACCACCATCGGTAATTTGTTACTCTGAAGAACTAGCCTCCCTTATATAATGGGGGAGCAGGAATTGATGAGATAAACTATGTTCAAATGGAAAATTTTCACATAAGTTAAGTCCTCCCCTAGCTCATCCCACTGAGTCAGCCAAACCCCTCACTTGACTAGGAATAAGAGTGGTGGTTGTAGTAGCTAACTTTTATTGAGGTCTTACTCTGTGCCAGGCACTGTGCTAAGCTCTTACCTCATTTAACCCTCAAACACTATAAGCTATATACTATTAATAGCCCCATGTTATAGACGAGGGAGCTGAGGGTAAAGAAGATAAGTAACCTGCCCTAAATCTTTCAGTTTGTGTGCAGAAGAACTAGGATTTGAAGCAAATTTCCCCCCGATTTTAGATTTCCTTAACTCTTATTGCATTGCTGTATTGTGCAACTAGTTAACTGAAAAAATACATATGTGTCTCCACTCTATGCCAAAAAGAGGCATTACTTTCAGGAATGAAAGGGGAAAAAATTAAGTTGTTCTCAAATGCCCATGATTTACTCTCTGAGGCAACCCACCTCCTTCACGAGGAGGGAAACTGACTCCTAAGACCCACTTGTGCTTCCAGATGAGCAAGGAGAGGGCTGCCGGTTGGCCACCAAGCTCACCGTTAAGAAGTGACGGTCCTTAACTTCGCGTCTCCTCTGGCTGTGAGCTGGGGGGTAGGCCGGCAATGGAGGAGCAACTACAGAAAGGGGGGCAGTGGCTCTCTGCTCCCGGCGGTCAGTCCGGCTCCGATGTTCTGGGGGCAGAAAAAACAGTAATACATAAATATACTTGACATTTGCAATTTCTTTTGTCCCATTGGGAAGATGAGCAAAGTACTGAAGAAAGGTGAGTTTTTCTAATCTAGCTCATTTGTATACCAAATAAGATTTTCAGCATGGTTCTGGACTAAACTCTCAGTTCATATTAATATGAAGTGAGATGCATATATTTCAGTGGGTCCATCTCATAATCTTTGTACAAGATGGCTCGCCCTTGAGTTTGTAAAAAGCAGTCTATTTCTTAATGTGCCTCATTTCAAAAAGATATAAGCCTCCCCAATCAAAATCCAGAACAGTAGTGGAAGATGTGCTGGCACACGAATGCCAGAGTTACCCAAGGAGTGCCAGGAACAAATGCTCACAGCTATCCAGGAGGTACTGAAGCCAGCTCATATGGGCTCAGGGGTGCTGAGCGCTATGTGTTCAGGAATTGTGCAAGCTAATTTTTATACTGTCAGTAGCTTGAAGTAGGCCATGGTGGGAGTGTTTATATCACAGATATTGGTGAGAGCTATATATCAGGGCTTTTGTTTATTTGTTTTACTTTATTACTTTTTGTTTGTTTGTTTAGAGAGCCTATGACCAGCACACAATTGCAGATCACCCACACCACTCAGAGGGCTTTGAAATCCTGGGCTCCTAGAGAAAGTAAAGGAATCTCAATGACAGCAGTTGTCTGATTTAGGAATAAAGCTACTACTGGGAAAAGCCAAGAAATGTCCATGTGTGGGATAAAGTGGTCCTGACTTCATAGCAAGAATCACTGAGGCACTAGGAGCACAATATAACTTTCTGGGTGTTTCAGAAAGCCCCAAAGCACACTTAGCCCAACACACTGACCACATCTAAGGCCATCCCACCTGCCAAAAACTGGCCTGTACTCATGCCCAGGGCCTGAAATCTCATAATCCTATCATGACAAAGGTACAAATTTGTGCAGCAGATTTCTTAATTTGCCCTTCTATTATTTAAAGTCACCATTACTCAGCACATCAATAACAATAAATATGACACCCAATATTTACCAAGCAATTGCCACATGTCAAAGATGCTTTGCTCAAGCTCTTACGTGCATCTTAACAGTAGGCACTGACACTGTTCCTCTTTTGCAGATGCCTAAATAGGCTCAGGGAGGCTAAGTCACTGCCAAGCTATCAGTGGTACATACTTGGCTCTAGGATCGTGCTCTTCACCACTACTTGACCTATAGACACTGTAATGCCCTAACACACTTTCTCACTCATCAGAGCAAGACTGCTTGGGTTTGATAGCATTTGATTATAATTATGTTTTATTGCATTCTAATTCTTTGAATATTGCTAATAGAACCTAGGATATTTGGCAGCTCATAAGACACTACTTACTTTTTTACCCATGCTAGGAAACAGAACTAACTACACTGATTCTCTCAGTTGACATCTGAAGGAAGCCCTTTCTCCAAAGGCCTGATAGTGCCCAGTCCCCGCTTCATCTCTATCATTGTATTTATAAAAATCAAGATCTCTGTCTATGTCTGTCTCTTTCACTAGAAGGAAAACAGAGACAAAATATTCTTTAGCTTTTGATACCAGTGCCCTACTGTGCTTGAGATGTAGTGTGGTCTCCATAAATGTTTGTTGAGTGACTGAAAGGAAGAATGAATTAATGCTTTTGTCAAAGTCTAGTCTTTTAACATTAGAGCGTATTCCATACTGGGTATGGCCTACCTCTATCTTTTTAATCACTGGTAGGTCCTTCTCTAGGTCTTGTTGCTTGTTTCCATTGGCCTTGCTCATGCCAGCCCTTTTCCCCTTTGTTGTAGTCAGTGTGATGTACACTAAATGTACCTGAACACTATTGAGCTTTCATGTTTCTTTCCATGTCTCATTTGGCTGTCTGTGGACCTCCCTCCCTGAACTGCTGACTTTGTCCTTGGCCAGAAAACACGGTAGTATTTCTCATCTTACTTTGGTGGAGATTCTTTAGACAAATGTTGACTCTTGTTCACAAACAGAAAAAAATTCTTCATCACCATGTAGGTAGTCTTTGCTAAAGTGCCTTCATAGCCAATGTTTGTCAGGAAACAGAACTAGATACTTTTTTTTAGATAAATGTCTTTCTTGTTAAAGTGTCTACCTCCAGTACCACCTTCATTTTTCTCTGCAAGCAAACAGTGGGCTTTTTACTAAATGAGCAGTGCCAGGAAAAGCTTTGACATCCTTAAACACATAATAAAATGTAGAATACAGGTGTCATTGGTTAGGAAAATGTGGAAGGAAGGGAACAGTCTGGAGAGAGACAACTCAATTTCCCATTCAATTTCTTCCCTCCTACACTTTCTTAAATACACCTCTTTCATTCATCCTAAATCAGGAGTAGGTAGGCTAGATTAATGGCTCCCCTAATAATGCTTTTTTTTCTGGTGGTGGGGTTGGGAGAACACTTGTGTACTAGAGCCTGTCTACTAGAGTTGACGCTTGGTTCTTATTACCTTAGATGAATAGAACTTAGACCATAGCCCTGAAACTTGAAAAGGAAGGAAATATAAAATATAAATATCTCCTTATAGCCATCTAGTAATCTTTCCCTATCTTACAAACATAAACAATGGCATCACTTAAAGCCACTGTTGACTCTGACTATAAAGAATTGCTAAGAAAAAAAGTGGGGAGAAGAATCAGATTCTAAATAGCTTGAAATCCATTAAGGTCATTAAAGTGCTCCTTATTCTGGGGAGCCGTTCCTGAAGCTCCATGGCATGATTAATGCCTTTCCTCTGAGTCCTCATATCACCGTGTTAAAACTACCTGGTTACTTGTCATCTTTCTCACTAGATCAGGAATTCCTTGTGGGCAGGGACCATATATTATAGCCCTCTGAAACCCAGATTTTGCACAATGCCTGGCCCTCAATAGACTTTGTTGAGGGGTTTCCTATTGAACAGATCTTGAAAGCAGCCAATTTCTAGGTTTTGATCTCAATACTCCAGTTCCCTTCTTATAGCTTCATTATCCACTCCCTTCTGGTGGAAGCCAGGATATTCCAGCTATCCAAACAGATAACCTACAGGGAAATTACTGCGGCATTTGCTAAGCAAGGCTGTTGTCTGGATAGGTTAGAATTAGTCATGGCCACCAGATGGCAGAAGTGGTTTTCCAATGATCACACTACTAAGCTACTGTGTTTGTTGGACAAGGTTAAAAAAAAAAGTCACTTTCTAATTTTAATTCTACACTGCATGTTTTTAATTCTATGATGCCTATAATTCCTGTTTATGACTCTCTGCAGTGCTATTAAAACCACTACACCCAAGGTTTGCTATTGAGACAACCACAAAGCCAGCCAGTCTGTGGAGGCAAGATGCGGCTCTAGGGTCTTCCTTCCAAATCCCAGGAGGCCCCACATCCCTGTCAGCCCCTAGGAGGAAGTTCAGAGAAAACTGATATTGGCGCTTGCTGTTCCTCAGTTCTGCCATTAAGTCCAAACCTGACAACACAGTGAAATGTGATAGCTTATGAGCAGCTTAATGCTATCTGGTTGAATCTGGAAAAATTGAATCAATGATGACTTATGAATAATAATAAAAGGATAAAAATAATTATGGCGAAAGGGCTAACGTTACTCAAGCTCTCTAATGATAGGATCAGAGAAAGTATTTCGTGAGAATGATCACATTCCTCTGTCGCCATTCTATGCCCTCAATGCTTAACCAGTTTTCTGCAGAATTTTATTCAGTTGCACAAACATTCATTGAGGACCTACTAAACATCGGATTCATGCGAAGTGCTTGGAATAAAAAAAATAGCCTTGATCCTGAATTGCTCATGGATTAATGGTTAAAGATAGGCCCATAAGTGTTTAGTTATGATATAAACTTCTAAGTGGCATAATGGGAAGATGCACAGGATATTATGGAAAGGGTGCCTAATCAAAGCTGCAAAGGAATGGGGAGAATGTTAAGGAAGATTTCCAGAGGGTGGCTTGCACTAAAAATTTGGTAAAAAAGACCTTTTTAGCCAGATATAACATCAAAGTGAATAATAAGAATGCTAGAAATACATCTATAGGATACTGATCATCACTCTTCATTATAAGTGTCACAGTATCTGCACTAATAACCAAGGAGAATTTTTAGCAACAATTGTGTTAGGGATATCAGTACATTAGCTCTTTTATTAAAGGGGAAAAAGACTAGGGATTGGGGGAAAGGAGAAGTCATACACATGTGAAATAATAAACTGAAAACAACATCTGTCATTTTATTTCCCCATCTTGACAGTGACATTAAAATATTTTATTTGAATTTTAATAGTTTTACAAAATACAATTTTTAAAGCAGCAAAGGGAATTTGGAACAAAGACATTGAAGGTACAAACATTATCTGTCTCCATAGCAAAAATCTAAAGGCCAAAAAAGCTGGCATGCCAACTTCTGACACCCAGCTTAGGGGGATCTAAGAGGATGATGCCAGTTTTTAATCTCCTTGTCCTAATTACTATGGTTTTAATGCACTGAAAATTAACCAGTGTAAGAAAGGGCTGCATCATCTTCCTTGACTACTATGTGCCTATCTCTGGCTTTCTCAGGATTATGAGAGAAACAGAAGTAGAAATATTTAGTTATTTCCCTAGATCACAGTGTATGGTAAAGAGGAAAAGAGCTCTGGCTGAGGGTCTGGAGGGCTGTGTCCGGGTTCTAGCACTGCACTTAACCTGCTATGTGTGAGCCTGAGCGAGTTTCCTGACGTTTCTAGGCCTCCACATGCTCCACTGTAGAATGGACCAGATCACTGGTTCTCAACAGGATCAGAAGAGCCCTCTGGTAGAGGTTCTGGCTGTTTGATGATTAGGAGGGAGCCAACCAAGGATGATAGCTATCCTACAATGAACGCACAGGACAGTCCTGAACAATGAAAGAGCAGCTCAGGTCCCACAAATATCCCACAAGAATTTCTTATAAGGGGAGAGTCTAGCACCTATTTCTGAATCAAACCTAATTCCCTGTTAATTATAATCCAAGGGTGGTTGTCTTTTTTTTTTCTTTTTGCTCATGTTTAAAGTACTGTGAATGCATCATATTTTATGGTATGTCCTCCTGCCCCTCAACCCCTTTGTTTCCTTGTACTTTTTGTTCAGAATAGCTTCTGATTATCTTTACTTCATTCAAACCTACTTTGATAGGTACAAACATCTGACTGCTTCATTATGTCTTCTAGTGCAGTCATGCCCAGGCATTAGCATATTGCAAATATTAATATCTTTCTTTTAAAATTCTCTTTATTTTCATATTAAACTGTATGTGTATAGAGTGTATAAGTAGGTTATATTATCCACTAACTAATTTCAGGGCAGAAAAAGGAGTATTTCTAAGTACTTGCTATAACAAGGGGAGGTATTGGGATTAATGGAACAGAGAACAACTCCTGGACCTGGAGGGGACATGCTTTGAATTCTCTCCCCCAAAAGCCCGGGATCAGTCACCTCTGCGCAGGGCTTGCAGGCTCTGCCGGGCGTGGCGGTGCAGCTCCTCCACACAGGGTGGCCTTGTGGTGGGGAGGAAGATGTTTCTCTGCTGGTGCCACGGTGCACGGTAGTACACGCTCAGCTTACTCTCGGTGTCCAGGTTGGAAACAGCTGCAACACAAAGAGAGAAATGGGACATTATACTTCAGTAGCTTTAAACTGTGCATTTGGCACTCTAGGCTGGGGAGGGGGATAAGGGTGGGATCTGGGTGGAGTGGAATTCCAGACTGCTGTATTTATATTGGGAACTCACTCAAGGCTAAAGAAAGGTTTGAAGTTTAAAGAGGAGACAGGGACAACTTTGCCCCCATCCAGGGAATGGGAAACCCCAGGACACCAACCAGCTAACTTATCGACATCTTCATTTTGTACTCTGATAGCCGTTCATCAACCTGGACAAGCCCCTGGCCAGCCATGCTTTGGTGTAGGAGGTAGGTCCTGCCTTCCAAGGAAGCAGAGAAAAGCCTCAAGGATGAGTCTAAAAGGTTCTCCTGGCTCCAGTCTTCTGGCCACAGGGCCTCAGAAATATAGTTCTACATACCTGCTCCTGATGCCCACCTGAACTTTGCTTTCTGCTGGCCCTGCTTGCTTTCTGTCTCCTGTGACCCTTGGCCCATGACCCTCACTATTTAATCTTATCCTGCCTTCCACCTGCCAACCCCATTGCCTACCATGTTTAAAAGCATTACTCTGTTTCCCTAGTTTCATCCACAGGAGAACACAAACATTAAAGATCCCATTTCATGGGTGATGAGTGTTAAGGGAGGGAAACCACAGAGTGTGCTGGGGAGCAGAGGAGCACAGTCCTTGCAACTCATCCAAGAGATCAGGGACAGAGGCCTCCTTCCCCAAAGCACAAAAATTGACCTACTATGTCTTTTTCATGCACACACTGAGCCTCGGATGGAAATCACCCATGAGTCAAAGATAAATTCTTATGGAAAGAGCTGTTTCTAAGCAAGAGGATTCTGATGAGGAAATTATTGCACAGAGGAACTCCTGAGCACCTGGGCAGCCTGCCAGCCTCAGGAATAGTGAGCACTGGCCAGGTCTGCCTTATCCTCCAGACCTACTATCCAGACCAGACCCTGTCTTGCGCTCACTGGCTCCTCCCAGTCTCACTGACTCCTTCTGCTTCTTTTCCTCTTTTTCCCAGTGTGTGACTTGGGGACATTCTGCCCAACTGTGTATTCCTGTGCCCCAAAAAGGCTTTAGTTTCTCTCTGCTCCTTTTCTTTTTGAAGTCTAGTATACCATTTCACTTTGTCTGAGAAGCCATACCTGGGACAAGATACTCTGCAGATAGAACAAAAGGTAAATGAAAAAGAAGGAAGAATACTTTTGCGGAGGGGGAAGAGAAGAAAGAAAACTGGGACAAATGCAGTCTTTTGACAATGAATCCCCCACCCCCACCTCACCAAGTACTGCATTAATGGCAGTTATTTTTGGTTGCGCTTTTGTTTTCTAATGCAGTCATCAATAGTGTATGTTTTTGTAGAATAATGCATCATATCCACAAGGAGCACCAATAGAAAGAAAGACATATTTGCACAGGTGCTAAAGAAACACCACATGGACAGAGTCAAAGGGGCAACACCATGTCTCTGAAACAGTGCTGTCCAATAGAAATTTTTGTGATGAAGAAATGATCTATAACTGTGCTGTCCTATGTGGTAACCTCTAGCCACATTGGCTATTAAAGACTTTTAAATTTTTATTTTTTTAATTTAAATTAATTTAAATTTAAATAGTCATAGGTAGCTATTGTGTCAGACAATCATAATCATAAATAGTCTGTTATATTCTCTAACCTTCACCTACAAAGCAGATTACTCTGTTTCACCTAGATTTATCCTTTCTTGGTGTTTAATCTCCAAGAATAATTCAAACCCAAAGGTTAGTGATCTCAGGATTATTTTCCTGTGCAGGAGATAGTACATTTAAGGAAGATTTCTATGGAGCCAAGAACAAAGGCATCAACTTTTCTTTCTTGAGTTTTCTTTCTATAACATCAACCCTTTCTTTGGAAACTATAAGTGCTTGGGGAACCAGTCAGAGTCACTGTGTCCTGGAGATAAGTAAACCTAGGAGGAACTGCTGAGGGAGAAGCCAGCCTCTTCCGGCCTCAGATGAGTATGGGAGGCCTGGAGATAGAAAGGACAAGCCATATTTGGATCAGAACTTTCCTTCTCTCAAGTATAAAATAGGGGGGAGTGCTGAAAACAGAGGCTTTAGTTACCTACCCTCAGAGGAACACTTGGATTCAAATACCATACATTGGCTAAAAAGTCAGCCTCGCCCTGGATGCAGAAGTCAACTGCCACCCAACAGGGCTGGCTGTAAACTCATGTGCTAGTGATGGCTGGGATAAGGGACAGAACAGAAAGCTTGAGTGGTGGAAAGACGAGGCAAGAAGTTCAGTGGTCAGTCCCAGAAGAAGAGTAGCTTCTGAGTGCTTCCTCAGGCTCACTCCTTCAGGAAGGCAGGAACCAGCATTTGGAGCTGGGCCTGGGTGGCTTGGGAGTAGACCAGAATACTGTTACAGCCATTCCCTGAGCACCATTGACCAAAAGCTCAGAGTGTTAACTTTTGATAGCCTCTCAGAAACTGGGTCAAGTGGCTGTGGCCCCTCAATCTTTGTGTGGGAAAGAGCTGAGCTACTATTTATCTCAATATTGATCTGAAGAGAAAACTCATCAGTTCATCAGAAGTGCTTGTCAAGAACACAGATTCCTGGGCTCCAACCTAGACTTCCTGAACCAAAGTTTCCAGCAGAGAGGCCTAGTAATCTCTATATTTGAGAAGTGTCCCTAGATGTTTTCTATCATAAGACAAGTTTGAGATACACAAAACGTTACCTGATGATGCCTTGGGATCTTCCAGAAGTGAAGGGGGATGGGCTACATGGGGAAAGGGAAGAAACTGCTGAAAATGGAAACATCCATCCACCCATGGAACATTTTATAAATAGTTATAATGTCCCAGGCACAGTACTAGGTGCTGGGATATAGCATAGAACAAAACACACAAGAATCCTTGCCTGCATGGAGTGTATATTCCCTGGTTCTCTGTGAAATGGTTTAGGTGTCATTCTACCTGGAAGCAATAGATGTGACCTCTGGCAGATTCCTCCTGTTACAGTATTATACAATTCCCTGGGGACAGCTTGAGTCCTCTATACTCTAAAGGCCAGAAACACTGAAAAGATTATATAGTCCCCACTTGTCCACCTCCACATTTCCACAGAAGATAATCCCAAAGTAAAAGATAAACTAGCCTATCATAAAATAAATATAAAGTTCAGGCAAATTCTCTTTTCTCCTTATTAAACATCAGATTATTTGAAAAAAACATTTGTTGATACCCTAAACACATTCTTACTCTGCCTACTGCATAACCCAGCTCTGAGTCTCTGGGCTAACTGGCCTGTGGCTCAGGACTGTGGATTTACAGACACAAAGACTAATGCATGAGTTCCAGAGTGGGCAGCCAAGACATGGTTCCTGGGAAGGACCAGCTCTCGCAATGACAGCTTTCATGAAGGGCTAGGAATCCTCATCTCTTCCCTGTCTCAAGTCTTTTCTTTGTTTGCTGAGAAGCTATAATGGATTTCGACCCCACATTAACAGGTGAATATTTCACTCATCATTTGCCACAATAGTGTTTATCTGTTAGACAGGGAAGGGAAGGTAAACTCTGTAATGACTTTGCTTTCAGTTTTGTCCTTTGGTTATAAAGCATTAACTACTATTATGTGTCTACCAGAGGCAGACAGATAGGCACTAATTAATGGAGCTTTTCCAGGGAAAACTATCCCATTTTCCTTCTTTAAAAAATCTATCTCCTTTTCTAAGTAACAGTCCAGCAAAAGTTGAATACACTCATTCATAAGCTCGCTGCGCCACTATCATTGCAAGGCTGTCCCATACCTTCAGGTTCACCTTTGCCCCTTTTCTTCCCTTTTTAACAGTTTCTCAATGGCCAAGCCATGCAATATAGCAGGCTTAGTACTTCCAGTAATGTTTGTCTTCATGAATATGATACAAAGTGAAGCAAGAAGGGTTCTCCTCTAATTATTTGGATACATCCAGGGATCCCTCTGTGGTGGGCAATTCCAGGATAGCCACCAAGATCCCTGGCCTCTCATATACACATCCTGTGTAGTTCCCTCCCATCGAGTGTAGGTGGAACCTGTGATTTGTTGTATTACCAGGCAAAAGGGATTTTAAGATCCCCACTTGGTTGACTTTGAGTTAATTAAAAGGAAGATAATTATCCTCAGTATATCTGACCTAATCATGTGAGTCCTTAAAAAAAGACAAGAAGCAGAAGAGACACTAATGCTGGCTTTGAAACTACCTAGAGAAGACCACATGGCAAGCAATTGCGGGTAGCCCCTCGGAGCTGAAAGTCTCAGTCCTATAACCTCAAGGAGCTGAATTCTACCAATAAACAATCAACTTGGAAGAGATCCCCAGGCCTCAGATAAGAAATGAGCCCCAGCTAAAACACTGATTGCAGCCCAGTGGGATCCTGAGCAGTAGACCCAGTTAACCTGTACCCAGAATCATGACCCGTGGATATTGTGAGATCACAAATGGGTGTTGTTTTAAGCTGCTCAGTCTGTGGTAATCTTTCATGACAACAGAAAACTAACACATCTTCCCACTATTTTATCTACTTTCATAGAGCCAGTTGCTTGCTTTGCCTAGTACTTGTTCTCTCTTCCCTTTGCTACTACTCCCCAAGAAAGGGACAGATAATGGCATGGGTTACAATGGGAAATACAGCTATGTGTCTCATTTTCATCCTCTACAGCAGGAAAAAGGTTTATGTGGATGTATCATTTCTCCTGTCCAAGGCTGTAGGCTCTTACAGAGAGCTCCAGCCATATGCCAAGGTGTAAGCCAGGTATATTATATTCATGACATGGTCACATAACCCAAAGATTACAATATTGCTCCCATTTTGCAAATAAGAAAACCAAAACTCAGAGAAAGTAAATCTCCAAAGTCACACACCTGGCAAGTGGAAGATCTGGGATTAGAATCCATCTCTGGCTTTCAAGCTGCTTCTCTTTCTAAAAACAATACTGAAATAAATTTGCCTAAGCTAACACTGATCGGAGAGTGAGGAGGAGAGGGTTGTTTGCCACATAAAAGTGTTTAGTGCTTCTCAAAATCAAAGTAAATGACTCAGAACTATTACTTTCTGTGTCATCCATATAATTAGGTGTACCCAAGAACTGAGTGAATCTCTCAGAAAGTGCCCAGCACATTTGTCATATTATAGAAATACAAGCAGCACTACAAACACCAAATTGCTGGAAGAAAATGCCATTGTAGGAAATGTCCACAGAGCGGTGAAATCTTTATAGACTGAACTTAATTCATTCCCCTGTCAAACTATGGGGATAATGGAATTGCCTAGACCTTGATTCAGAGTAATGTATTGAAAGTATGGATATGGTCACTGGATTCATTTGAAATGAGCTGAGTTGGAAGTTGAGGAAAACTAATGGCTGCCACTGTCTTGGAAAGACCAGGAGACTTGAGTTTAGGAACTGTTGGGAAGGGGTAAAAAATCAGGCACATATAATCTTGCCCCGGCCTCTCCAGTCCTCAGTCTCCTCCTACCCTGCTAGGATTGCTGCTTGTTCAACACTGCTTTTCCTGGCTTCATGAGCCTCTCACTCCCTTAAAGCTTTATTAACCCTGGGAGAAGTACAAAATGCTTATTCTTGGTCTTTCTTCCTAGAAAGCCTCTCTACCTCAAGTCTCCACTCCTGCCACTGGCTCTCTCCCCATACTACTCCTTTTTCCTTCTCCTGGACTCTCAAGACTTTAAAAGGGAGAAGGTGACAGCTGAAATCAAAGTTTGAATGCTACATGTGGTGAAAAATTCAGAAGAATATGCAAAGTGACTCAGAAATGGAATTTCTACCCCTTCAAGAGAAGGAAGAGATTTTAAGAAAATGTCCTTAGAGTACTTACAGGATTAACTACCCACATACGCCTTGTAAACCTTCCTGCCCTTCCACCCATCACACCCACCCCCTTTACACAGCTGTCTTGCCAGGAACACATTTCTCCACAAACCATCTACTCTAATGCCCTGTGACAGAAAGCAGCAAGGAGTGTGTTAGCACGTTAATATATTAATGAGCAGCTGAAATAGTCAGTGTCACAGACATGTCACAGGTTTGCTCCGTGGATCCCTGCTATGCATAAGCCAAACCTCAGCAGTCATCGGCTTGGTAAGCAAAATGAAAATAGACCCTACTCAGGGTGTCTGTTGCTGCTGCCTGAGTTCTCAGATCTGTTAGGGAACTAGGGAGGGGATTTCACCAAGTGAAACCATTCATTCCCACCTCTCTTCCTTCATTGGCAACCAGCCCCTTGCCCAGTCTGCTTGGCAGGGTGGAGAAAGGAACAGGGTAGAGAGCACCAAGGCTCTGCCACCTGTGGAGCAGCCCAACACCAGAGTCAGGTTCCCACAGTCTGTCCCTGTTGGGCTTCCTATTCTATAGAACCACAATTTAGAATTGTTCCCCACTATGGACATAGCATCCAACATGAACCCCTCAGCATCAGAAAAATTTAGGCTTCATGACAAGTTTCAGTGTCCTAAAACATTCCAGCACCCGCAGAATAGAACACATCTGTGTATTTATTTATATACTACAAGGACCTAGAACGATTTTCCATAGAAACATTCCCCCATATTCTAAAACAAAATGATACTTCATAACAGAATACTGTTTAATTATTACTGTTACTATTGTTGTTTTAATGTCTGACATCCTACGGAAAGGCCACTAGAAGCCTGGGTTCTACTTGCAGTTCTGTGCCCTTGTGCTTGTCACCAAACCTTCCTAGGATTCAAGTTTCCCATCTTCACAAATGAGTATTTGGACCTCCTGCTCTCTGAATTCTGTCCTGTTCTATTTATGCTTCTGCTTTCTACCAGTCACCAAAATTAAGTGAGGTTGCATCATCTACCCTGAAGGCATCTGTATTCAAAGTATGACAGGGTGATCTTGGAGAATGACCCTGGGCTCTGAGATGGAAAACTGGGGATTCATCACAGCAGCAGTGGGTCCAGATGAGCTAGTGTACTCTTTGTGCCCCGTACCCTCCTCTGTAAAGTGGGAATCCTAGAGCCTTTATAGAACAGTTCTGAGAATCCAATAAAATGATAAAGTCCTTGACATGTCACTGCTTACCAAATGTTAGTTTCCGTTCCTGGACTGGAAACAAAAGGAGGCCAAGATACCAGGATTGGGGTCCAAGTTCAAAAGTCTGGAACTCTCCAAGTTTCTTTTTTCTTTATTTTCCTGTCTTCTTGGTGAGTGACATGTAAACAAAGATGAGGCCACTAGAGATCACTTTCTGTTGGGAAGGAGGGGTGTCTTATAATATGGAAACTGAAAAGATGGCTGCCCACTACCAGAGAGCCTGTGATCTCTCTGACAGGTCAGATGTCCATTTAATCTGTGATGTTGTTGACTTGGGCAGCATTCAGTGTAATGACTTGGAGATGCTAATTCTCTGAGTCATTGTCAGAGCTGCAGCACTATACATCCTCCTTGGAAACAGTTTATAATTAATTTAATTTTGGGTCATTTTGCTGCCATGTTCTACATTACACACTTCCTCCAGAATGTAAGCATGTAGCCATCTGTTACAGTTCAGCTATTGTTTTAAAAAAAATTCCTTGGGGTGGCTAGAACAGTCATTGGATTCTACCACTGGAAAGGACCTTAGAAATTATGGAGTTCTGTGTTTTTTCAAACCTCAGGGCATAACCCATTAGTGAATTATGAAATCCATTCAGCAGGTCAAGAATAGCATTTTAAAAGTAATGAAATACAAGAGAGTAGACAAAAACCAAAATGCACTGCATGTAGTAAGTATTGTTTTGCGAAGCTACTGTTTCTATTCTGTGTGTGTATGCAGGATTATGATGTAAAAATGTGTTTCTTGTCTGGTAGCAGTCAGCACATTGAAAGCTACAATTTAGGCCACCATTCTCATATACTGATGAGGAAGCTGAGATTCAAAGATTTGACCCAAGATCACAGAGATGATATTTGGCAGAAGCAGAAACAAGGTCAATTTTCCTGACCCTGGGTCCATGCAGTTCCCTTGGCAACCTCTTTCTCCCATGCCAACATTCAGCCTGGATGTTGCACCTTTCATCTCTCTGTCATGATTTGCTACCTATTACATTTATCAGGCTATTTTTCCAAATTAAAAACATACTTTCTCACTTGTTCTCTAAGAAACAGCATTTTAATTTTAGGATTTCAGGAGCATGTAACCCCAGGGAATGAAGAACATGTTCTCTGGGGATCCTGACATCACCACCAGTCAGCAGACCTCATATTGAGTAGCACTAGTTTAAAGAGTGAGAGATCAAGGCTACAAGGCAGGCATTAGATTGAACAATAATAAATTAGTGATAGTCAACTGTTTTGCTCTAGAAAAACTATCTGGATAGCTCAATCTAATAATTATATGAGCCCTCAAGTTAGCTTTACCAGAGGGGCCATCATGATCTTAGATAAAGTGCTTGCTTTCCAGCCCATCACCAAATCATGACACATTTGTTCCAGTTTTCAAGGCTTTTATGCCTAAGCTTAAACCAGAGTGGGAGAATAGGAGCTTGGCTCAATCCTTGCTTTGTTAGCCCCACACCCCTTACAGAGACATTGGCAGTTTTAAAAGTTTACAAACATGTTAAAATATAAAACAAGATAATACTAATCAGAAATAAGAAATTTGATCTTTTAGGAGAACCAAATGGATAGTTAAGAAATACTTCCAAGATTCAGAAAAGGGTGAATGTCACAAATGTTTTCATTATTTGAGAAGAACCAGACATAGTTCATTACAGGGAAAACCATGAATATCATCCCATGGTACTCTTAGTTCCTTGAAAGCATGGAAATGGAGAGGAAAGATGGCACTCTGCCCACAAAGATTAATATGATTTTAAGTCTCTTCTCTCCCGCTCAAACCACAGATGTAATGTCATGAACACGGGTGCCTTTGACATTCTAGGGAAGAAAGTAGAGCTGGAGTGGGAAGGGCAACTTAGAAAAATCATGTGAAATCACCTTTTTATTCAGGAGAAGTTGTACACAGCCACTTGCTATGAGAGGAAAGGGTTCTGTTTCCAATATGGTGCATGGAGCCTCTATGGTCCTCCTGGACAGGTCCTTGTCTTGGTTAATTTGTGAAGCAGTAATTAGCATGTGACACACAGTTATATATGTTAATAAATCTCAGGTGGAGATTAGTCTCTTAAAATTTACTTAGAGATTATCAGCAACAACAAAATTTAAAAATACTTACAAAAGGCCCCACATACCACCCCTACTGCACTTCATTAGAATTATTACTTACTAATTAGTATGTTTGTAGGTAGAAGAGAAGTGATGGATGCCCTTTATTGGGCCAACAAAAAAGGTATAAATATATGAACCTGTAGGCCAAAAGGAATTCTTTTCTGACTTTACCACCCCAAAAGCCTAGACATTTATTATGAGTTCTGTGTTCTCTATAAAAGACACACAGCATAAGCTATATGACTGTGAGAAACTTAGAGGATGATACACTGACCCTGAGCCAGAAAAGATGCATTCTCTTGTGACTCAATTAGCCTGAGTCTAGCTGAGTCTGCAGTGATACCTTGGGAGATCCACTTTCCATGGTCAATGGCCCTTTCTCTCTCTATCAGCCCATGGAAAACAGGCTCAGAGAATGAAAACAAGAGTTTGGGTTTCCCCAAGACAGGAATTGAGGTTCCTGGACAAAGGTTCAGGTCCAGTTTATTTAGGAGGTAATGCTAGAAAGCTACCAGAAGGGGGAGCAGGAAAGTGGGGGAAAAAAAAAAAACGGAAGGGAAGGAAACTAATAAAAGGTGTGCTTAAGAGCATGTTATCACTGTGGGTATAACTGGGGCTGAATCGCATCAGGAGCCAGTGCAGAACACACACACACACCTTAGAGGCAAGGACATTGGGATGTTTATCTACCACTTCCTTTCAGTTATTGGTTGAGGGCTGCCTAGGCACCAGAGCAATATTTCCCTGTTAGTTCAAGGAAAGTAGGCTCCATGACCAGAGAAAGCCCTCAGGCAAAGAAGACAAGTCCTAGGAGATGTAAGTCTGGCTGCAGTGCACTGAACTGATAAGGACAAGGAAATATAGGCAGGGCACCAATAGTCTTGGGGGTTTTAGGAATGTAACCCTCACAGCACACAAGTATGTATATTTCAAATTTTGGATATCTTGATTATCTAAAATTAGCTAGCTATTTTTATCCTCACCCGAGGACACTTTTTTTTTCATTGCTTTTAGAGAGAGGAAAGGAGAGGGGGAGAGAGAGAGAGGAATGTAGACATGAGAGAGAAACAGTGACTGGTTGCCTTCCTGTACGTACCCTGACCGGGGATCGAAGCCACAGCCTGGGTATGTGCCCTGACCGGGAATTGAACCTGTGACCTTTAGGTCTATGGAACCATGATGCTCCAACCAATTGAACCACACCAGCCAGGGCAACAGCTGGCTAATTTTAAAAGTTCTCTAATGCCAAAGTGGCTTAAAAATGAATTTGTTGTTAACATCTCTCAAAGTGGCAGTGAAGAACCCTGATCAGATAGCTCTGGATACTGGTTGGAGCACTAGCTGGGAAGACTGTGGCTTGGAGGCATGGCTGAGGGGAGACTGACTTTTGCAGGGGTATGAATGAGGTACCCTGGCTATTCCCAGAGTCCTGCCTCCTGTGTGGCATTGAGCAGGCCACTGGGTCTCTAGAGGTCTGTTTTCTCCTCTGTCAGAGATTCAGGTATGATAAAGTGTCCTACGTTCATCCTGGACATTAGCTGCCCCAGACCTGAAATCAGCCCTATCTCCAAGAAGCCCTGGCTCCTCTCAAAGGGAACAGGTTTTAGAGACCACATTCTACATGCCAGGGGTATTCATTTTTAATGGGTTGTCATTGACTCTAGGCTTCTTCAATAGACAATAAGTAAGTTTCAGAAGGTTAAGATAAATCATGAGTTCAGACTGCTATTTCCAATTCAAATCTAACATTACAGGTTTTAATTAAACTTCCTTGGTTTTATAATTGATCTCTTTTCTCTTATGCTGAAAATCTTGATTCTTTATGACAATGGCATAATTTCTTATTTAAATAGTCTCAAAATGACTACAATAATACAACTGATTTTAGGTTTAGATTTCTTTTTGGTTTCCTTTTGTCTTCAGGATATTTACTACTAGAAAGGGACAATAAAGAGTGCTTTGTTTAGAAGTAACATGAAATAACTGAAGGTGTTGAATGCAATGACTATTGAAGGCCTGTCTATTCCTTTAGGTATACAAAATGAGTAACTATGAGAGGCTCCCAGCTACCCAATTTAGGTGGATCTAGTTAATAAATAACTAAAATCCATCTAAAGTTTCTGCATTTTTAATTTACAGTTTATTGAGAAAAACATACAAGCCTTCTTGCTGTTCATGCTCATCTGCCCCATGTGTTGCAATATTTAGAAAACTAGGAGTTTCTTCCCTTCCTTCCTTGCCTCTTGGAAACTCAGCCAGTGGTCCTCAGAGGAGCTGTACTGGGTTTGTTGAGTAACAGCATAGAGAAGCCCATGTAGTGATGAAGAGAGCCTTTGATCTACAGAAGACTTGAAAACTCAAGCTTGGAGGTCTTGGCATTTATCCCAGAGATCAAACACATATGTTGGCACCTGCAGGGAAAAGGGAAGTGAACAAGCCATTTTTGAACACAGAGCCTATGATGGAAACTCCATAAGCAGTGGCAGAATCTACTGAAGGTCATGGACCCATCAGAAGCTATGAGAAGCCTCTCTGGGGAATCTCTATACTAAGAATTTGTCTGAGTGGACCACACACAGGGATCAGACCATTTCACCTATTATTGACTGTGAATGAGCTCAAATACCAAACACTAGGTTGAACCATATGAATTTGATATTTTCGTAGGTCAAAATAGTTGGGAATTGCCCTGACCAGTGAGGCTCAGTTGATTGGGTATTATCCCGAAAAGTGAAAGATTGTGGGTTCAATTCCCAGCCAGGGTACATGTCCAGGTTGCAGGTTCAGTCCTGGCTGGCGCATGTGCAAGAGGCAACCGATCAATGTTTCTCTCTCACATTGATGTTTCTCTCCCTCTCCTTCTCCCCTCCCTCCCTACCTCTCTTTCTAAAAAGAAATAAAAAATAAAAATTAAAGAAAAATATTTAGGTATTGTCAATTTCATATGGTTCAACTTTATAGCTCTTAAATAAACATATGAGGATGCAAAAACTCAATAATCTTTCAAAATGGATAAATGACCTCCTATTTCCTCCTCCCAGGCTCAAGGCATATCTGTCAAGTTTCTCTTCTCAGTTTGATTTGCTAATAAGGAGGCTGGCAGAGGTGAGAGGAGAGGAAAGGAAAAAAAGGGAGAGGAAAGGCAACTGACTCTAGAGGGTCTCATTATAGAACAAGGGTTTCGGGCCCCAGTCATGGCCGACATGGTTCTGAGATCCACCAACAGATCTCTGAGTGTACTGGAATCCCTGTCTAATCATATTTGAGTCTGAAAAAAAAGTGTCATATCTCATTAAGTTCAAGGTACTATGCAGACATACTTTAAGGAGAAAGAGACGTTATCAGTACCCTCAGGAGTTTATAACCTGGTAGCCACATAAAACAGATCAGATGATAATCCCAGGTAGGATCAAGTGTGTACCCTGAGAGAGGCACAGAGTGGCACAGATTCAGAGAAATGCTGTGTGGTTCGGCAAGGAGTACAAGGAAGATGTAACCTTGAAGTGGGGGGAGGGTTAGTGGATAGGATTAGTAGGAAGGCTGTAAAATGCTGGAAGAGAAGCATATGAAACTTCCATCTTGAGGTAAGAAAGATTTGAATACTGGCAATTTCCTATGAGGCAACCCAATATGAAGGTTGGAAAGAGTCTCACAGTCCAGGTTCCAGAAGAACCACTGCAGCTAGATCAGGAGTTGTGTGAAGTAGAGGGAGGCAGCTTAGAGGCCACCAGGGAGGAAGACAATATCAGTTAGCATGTGTATGAACCAGGCACTGGGTTAGGCTCTTGACAGAAGTAATCTCATTTGGTTCCCACAATAAACCCAGGAAGCACATTTGATTATCTCCAATTTACTGAATATGAGCACAGAGGTTAAGAAACTTGTCCAATGGCTCAAAGATTACAAATGCTAGAGCCAAGACTTGAAGTGAGTACATCTGATCTCTACTTTCTGCCTTGCTACCCTACTTTCTAATCTACAGAGGACCCAATGTCCATTTGGGAAAACAATGGCCATCCTGGAAAGGAAGACTGAAATCATTCAGTGGAGAGCCCTGGTGGCTGGGATGAGGAACCTGCTACATAATGGAGAATGTCTTATTTGCTCCCGAAAGCAGAGCCCAAGACCAGTTGTTTGAGGATAGAGGTGGGGTTTCTTATGTATTTTTGTATCCTCTAGGTAAGCAACAGTCTTAGAACACTGATATGTTATAGAAGCTCAAGCATGTGGGTTGAGTGGATGTGGCTCAACTCCATAAATGGTTTAACCTATGCATTTTACGGCCTTTTCTGTCTGTTAGTCTACTTCATTTCTTTTCCTGATCTCTTTCCTCCCAGATAAATTCTACTCAATACTCAGCTCAAGTTGTATCTCCTTCATGAAGCCCTTCAAGATCCCCAGGGCCCAGTTGATTCATTCATTCATTGAGCAATGAGTGATTAAGGACCTCCTATGTGCCAGGCACTGTGCTAGGCACTGGAATACAGTGGTGGACATGACAGATATAATCCTTGGCCTCATAGAGCTTATATACAGGTAGGAAGAAGTCCAGGAAATAACCTGATTAATAAGGAAGCATATAATCAGGTAGTAATAATCACTCTGATAAAAAAAAAAACCAGGGATGTGAGAGAGAGCAAGGGTAGTGGGAGGCACAGCATGGAGGAAATGACAGTGGAGACCAGGAGGCCTGAGATCCTCAACTAGGTATAAGAGGTACCAAGGTTAGGGAGAGACAGAGGATCCCTATCCATATGGAGCTGACCTCTAGTGGGATGACCTCTTACTCTACTTCATGGTGGCAGTCTGTCCTACCTGGTTATTAAAACTATTTCCTCTTCTTCCTGGGCACACAGCTGGATGACATTTCCCAGCCTCCCTCACAGTTGGATGTGGCCATGTATTTAGGTATAGCAGTAGAATGTGAGAAGAAGTGATATGCACCACTTCCAGCATAGCCCATAAAAAACCTCTCACACATTCTCCTTCATATTCTTGACACCTAAGAAGCCATGTACTGAAGATGGTAGATTTGTGAGATAGAAGGAACTTAGATCATTGAATTTCAGCTAGGAGAGGAGCTAGTCACCAATGAAGAAAATCCCATTTTGGACATTATGCAAGTTAGGAATAAACCTGAATTTTATTAAGTCACTGAGATGTTGGAGGTTATTTATTACACCAGCTCACATTACACTAATTCACTTAAGTTACTGTATCATTGCCATGGCTACTCCTTTCACCCCTTTTGGGCCTATGACATAGTTCCTACTGTACTGCTGTTTACCTCTGTACTTTCAGTTCACTTTTCCTTCCTGTAGGTCCCATCCAGTCAACTGAGATAGCCACAGTGCAGTCAGAGGCTTGCTCTTCTTAGAGGAATGCTTCGATATCTTATCTGCTCACCAAAGCAGGATTCTGCTTCCACTGCTATATCCAGTCAATGGATGCTTTTACGGTCCTTTAAGTAATTTGTATTTTAGGTAGGTAAATGGTCAATGCTTCCATCTTTTCTGTTTTAGTTTGCTTAAAAGTCATGTTTTCTAGACTACTACAAATACAATTCTTACCTCAATCCTTCCCCAAATTATGATCATTTCTGAATTGGTGGGACCAGGGTCAACATGACAGTACTACCCACCCATTGTTGTAGTTGCTTATTTCCCTGTCAGACTCTATGCTTTTCAGGACAAACTATTTCTTCTCTATGTATCTCAACACCAAGCATAGAATCAGGCACACAGTAGGTGCTCAATACATGCTTGCTGAATGAATAAATAAGGTTATTTAATGTTGTTAAATACCCTGGTATGCTTTGGAAATAATCTGCAAACATTTCTGTTCTTCAGAAACCATTTCTAAAGCCAACTTCTCAATTTACTTTCAGTGTTAACAAAAGCTTTACCTTGAAAACTAGATGCATAGAAGTCAAGCTGAATTACAGGCTGCTTTGGGGCATTCACAGAAATGAAGATTGTGCGGGAGGGCACACTAAATAGGACTCTGCTTTCCTGCTGCTCTGCTAAGTGCTAGCTTTTTATTTTCCTTTGCTCTTTCTTCCCAAACTCTACCTTCAAATTATCTCTACAAGTCTACAGGCAGAGTCAGTCTTTATTCAGACACACACATCTATAAGTCACCTACCCGGTGAAAGTTGCAAGTACCCAGTTAGCCAAAACACTGTGCTGGATTTCCCTTCAGAGCCAAACCTCAGGCAATGAATGGGTTCCAGGGAGTAACTGTGGATAGGTTATGCTGAGATGCCTTTTCAGTGCCCTCAGACCAAGTTGGCCAACCCCACACAGGCTCTTGCCTTCACAGTGACCTAACCTAGATATCAACTTTCTTTGAGAGTAAGAGTGCAGAGCCTCACTGATCAGAGACACCAAGGCCAGACCAATCTGGTAAAACAGCGAGATCAGGAAAGGAATGGGCCCAACTTGGTAATGAAGTTCAGCCAATGTTCTGATTCTTTTTTTCACTTTCTTTCAAAGGCTGTCAAACCAATAGCTTTGGTGAGCACAACATTTATTTGCCTTTATCCACCAGGTAAAAGTTTGTTCTTTCTAGAGCAAAAGCCACTTGGGACAAGTGATACACAAAGGTGTCTAGATTCCCATCTCTCTCACCATTGTGTTAGCTTACCATTATGCCCTTCCAGGTCTTTTTAGATATTGGGTATTGGCTGAAGTCCATTTCAGAAATATCAGTGTTCTCTGGGGGGTTGGGGGGTGCTTTCTGCAAATCTACAGAGAGTGGTGCCTACTGGGGTTGTCCAAACAAACTGTTTTTTCAGGGGTAACAAACTAGAAATTCCCTCCTCCTGGGTGAATTCAATGGAGCAGACAGTTCAGGGCCTGAACTGTGGGGTCTATCAGGGCCTTTTTAGTAACAAGTATGGGTTTAGGGACTTGGACTGGGATAGATTCCAAAAGGCACATCTCAAAAATTAAGAAAATCCCAGATGAATTTCCATTGTTAGTGTGAACTCAAAGATTGTTAGGGCCTTCATTTGCCTGCTGTTTTGCTAGACTGCACTTTCTCTATCACTATCTTCTACTTCCTTTCTCTGTCCCCCTCACACTCCTTTCCCTGTAGGGCCTGGCCCTCTAACAGACCAAGACTAGCCTGCCCTTTTCAAGATATATTACATTTTCCAGCCTATAAGGAAACTCCTGTTATTGCTAGTTTTCTCCATTTGGTATATGGGGCAAAAGTAATAGCTCTCATGACTGAAAAGAATGAAATCCTGCCCTGGCTGGTGTGGCTCAGTGGATTGAGCACAAGCTGCGAACCAAAGGGTTGCCTGTTTGATTCCTGGTAAGGACACATGCCTGGGTTGTGGGCCAGGTCCCCAGTGGGGGCCACATGAGAGGCAACCACACACTGATGTTTCTCTCCCTCTCTTTCTCCCTCCCTTCCCGTCTCTCTAAAAGTAAATAAATAAAATCTTTAAAAAAGTGAAATCCTTGAATATCCAGAAAAATCAGACTAAGAAACTGGAATGACTAGTCACGCCCTGTTCTTCACTCTCTACCCATTAAAAAAAAAAAAAAAAAAAA
>PVJI01009939.1:0-62842 GCA_004026765.1 Micronycteris hirsuta | reverse complement strand
ATTTTAACTTCAGTTTTAGGTCTGTCAGAACATGAAAAATAATACCTGCTGCTGCAATCTTTTCTGTGCAAATTACTCAGATTTTATTATTAACCAAGGAAATATGATACTGATTTGTTATTAGAAACCTAGGTGGATATTCATTTACTCTACATTCTGGTAAATTTTCTCTCTGCTTGCCCTCTCAGCCATTAAAAGAGATATTTAAAAGTTTCCACAGGAAACAAAAAAAAGAGAGAAACTCTCATTCTGTGGTCAAAGTTTGGGAAATTCTAAATGCTCTACTTTTCTCCTAAGGACTCACAATACACATCAGCACATTAAAGGCAATGAGAAATTCTGCAGTGGGGAGACCTTTTGCAGCATTTAAATTGGCAGACTTGGCATTGAAATCCGGTCTGTCCTTGAGGCTCATGATCTTATTCAGTAGTCAATACTGTTTCATTGTAAATGAATATGTTTTTCAAATTTTGAAATGCTTAAATAACACATAAAGAGAGAAAATAATGAAATAAACACATCCGTGTGCCCAAATCTGAAATGAACAAATGTTAACATTTTATCATATGTTTCTTATTTTTACATAAAGGAAAATATTACAGGTAAAATAAAATCTCCCTTTGTGCTTCTTGTTCATCTCCCTTCTCCCTCCCCAGAAGCCAACACTACTCTGAAATAGGTATGTATCCTTATGGTTCACATTTTTCTATCTTGTAACACATATATTATGTATATATACATATTTCTGAGGTAAATAGTACCTAGCATAAGTGTGTATATGGATAAAGAGTATCTGGCATCTATTTATCTAGGTAGGTAATATCTAAATGAATAGAATCTAATATTTTATTTTTGAAAAATGCTGTGTAAATGCCATCATGCTACATGTAACATTCTATAATTTCTTTTTTCACGCAATATCACATTTCTGAGAGCTGACCTACTACCTTTATTGTTGTGTAACATTCCAGCTTATGAAGAGAACATAATTGATTTATTCTCTTACCCATGAACATTGAGTTACTTCCAAATTTTGTTATTACCAAACACTGTTGCATTAAAAATTCTGTCCGTGTGTCCTTACACACCTGTACAGAGATTCCCTGGGGCGTACACCTAGAAGTAGAGCTGCGGGGTCATAGAGTTTGCACACTTCCCATCTTACACAACATTGCCAAATTGCTCTCCAATGGCCTTCCAATCCTTATTCTGTTTAGTCCACACACTTTCCCAAAGCACAAGGAAAAGCACATGAGAAAAGAAAAAGGATTTCACAAAAAGAGTGTCAGCAAACTGGTGTTCTAAGCTCTAATTGTGGTGTTAAAATGTCACTGCAAATTTCTGAGTCTTAGTTTCCTCAACTGTAAAATGTGAATAAAAATACTTTTCTGATCTTATCCCCTGGGCTTTGGTGAACAAACAAAATTGTGATTGAGTTTTCTAAACTAGGAAGTGCTGGATCGTGTTAATTATTTTTGTTAATGAGCACACACACATAAATCAGTCACCTTCATTCATCAAATAGCTGCATGTCTCCTGTGTAACAGGTACAAATGAGGACTCAGCTCATTCTCATATAGGTTAATAACTGTATTTACTTTATTTCAAATTCTTAAGTGCCATGATGCTAAACAACTTATGGGCAACTTCTGGTTATTTATGATTTCAAAATTCATTTGTCAATTGGTTATTTGAAACTAAAAACAAATTTTTCAAAAGGACACTATGATTAAGTGATCTGGGTCCAAGCCGTCTTATAAATTGTGTAAATGTATCGGAGCCAACATATTATGGACTACCGGCTATATACAATAGCAGTTATACAAAATAATTTTGTATATACCATGTGAAAAATTCTACCAAAAACCCTGGGACGTAAAGTTTTAATAATTTCATCTCACCAATAGGAAGTTTGAGGTTCAGAAAAGTAAAGTAACTTGCCTGAGGTCACACAACTAGGGAACAGTGACAGTCAGGATTTGAACCCAGGACTGACGTTACACATTCTTTTTACTACTTTACACGTATATGCATGCTACTTCATCACTTATAAAACTGAGTCCATAGGAAAATGAATGCCAGCAAATGGCAAGAAAAGGTGGTGGTGGCTCAGAGAACGTGTGTGCCCTCGTCAGAGCCACCCCAGTCTCCCTTGAACTCGTGAGCAGTCAACGCGGCCACTCAAGTATCAGTTCTTTCCAGAAACAAAGGACGTGTAAAGAGAAAACGTATTTTACTGGGATTAGAGACAGAACTGTTTCCCCATTCTGTCACAGCGGCGTGACCATCCTTGTAATGACTAACATCTGTATAGTTTTCTATAGCTTACATACGGAGGTATCTGTAAAATGTAGGGAGATGAAAGGAAATCTTGATGTATGATGGCTGGGACCTTAGAGACTGCTTTCCCAACCTTTTTTTCCTTTCCAAATAAGAGACTCATAAATCAGACTAAATGTCTACACTATACAAATTACTATAAACCTGAAGCTATGGGAGAAAAATGAAAATTAAGCATGAAACAATCCCTTCAAGAACAAAGTTTCTTTTTTATCAAACTTAAGTAGGCTCTGCTGATTTTAGAATTATTTTAAATAGTTAAAATTTTATATGAAGCAGTTAGAACTGCTCCCAATTTGAACAGGTAAGAAGAAAATTCCTGTTCACATTAGCAGGAAAAAGTATAAACTACCTATAAACAAACACAAAAACCATGAAGAGTATACACCAACTCTCACTTAGGAACATAGTCTGGTTTTGATATCATTGTTAAGCTAGCCTTACAAAATATGTTGGGTGATTTCCCACCTTTTTTTAAATATTGTTTGGAATAGTTTGTATAAGATAGGAATTATCTGTTCCTTGAAGGTTTGCTGGAACTCACCCATAAAGTTGTCCGGGTCTGATGCCTTTTCTTAGGAAAAATCTTTGGCTTTTGTTTCTTCCTTCTTTTTTTTTTTTAAATGTTTATTGGCCTCTGTTGTTGAGTTCATCTAATAATTTACATTTTCCTTAAACTACTCTGCTTAGTTAGGTTTCAAATGCCTTAGTACTGTTATTCCATAACATTTTCATAATTTTTTAAAAAATTGTTAAGCATTTTTGTTTGTCTCTATGTTCTTATTTTTCCCTTTGTGCCTTATTTTTATTTGTATTTTTTATTGTTGACACTATTACTAATGTCCCCCCTTTCCTGCCCCTCCTTTGCCCAGCTCCAGCAACCCCCACCCCTGCCTTCACCACATTGTTGTCTGTGTCCATGGACTATGCATATATATGCATATATGTTCTTTAGCTAATCTCTTCCAGTCCCCCATCCCCCACCCTTTTTTTGCTGAGATCTGTCAGTCTGTTCCACGTATCCATACCTCTGGTTCTACTTTTTTCATCAGTTCATTTTGCTCATTAGAGTCCACATATATGTGAGATTATATGGTATTTGTCTCTCTCTGACTGGCTTATTTTGCTTAGCATAATAATCTACAAGTCCATCCATGCTGTTGCAAAGGGTAACAGTCCCTTCTTTTTTACAGTCACATGGTATTCCATTGTGTAAATGAACCACATCTTTTTTATCCACTCATCTACTGATGGCCACCTGGGCTGTTTTCAGATCTTGGCTATTGTAAATAATACTGCTATGAACATAGGGGTGCATATATTCGTTTTGATTGGTGTTTCAGGATTCTTAGGATATATTCCCAGAAGTGAGATCACTGGGTCAAATGGCAGTTCCATTTTTAACTTTTTGAGGAAACTCCATACTATTTTCCACAGTGGCTGCACCAGTCTGCATTCCCACCAGTATGGCTACCATCCATAAACTAACAAACAACAAATGCTGGCGAGGATGTGGAAAAAAGGAGAACCTAATGCACTGCTGGTAGGAAGGCAGACAGTTTATCTCTATTTTCGTTTCAGATTGTTTATTTGTGTTTTCTTTTCTCACTGATTTTTTTTTCCCCTGAGAGTATTGTTTATTTTACAGACTTTTCAAGAACCAGCTTTTGGTTTTGTTAATCAACTCTAACTTTTGGTATTTGTGCATTTTTTAAAATTAGATTTTGCTTTCATCTCAATTTGTTGTTCTTCAGCCTTATCCAGCATATTATTTACTGCACCTAATGAATTTTTCTTTTTTTTGTGTATACACAAATACACATACACATATATACCAGTGTATACATATACACAAATACTTCCTTTCAGATCTTTAATAGTTTTTTTATATTCACCTGTTCCTTTTTTATAAGACCTGTTCCTATCTCATAATTTCTTTTTCTCTATTGCTGTTCAAGTACAGTTGTCTCCATTTTCCTACCACCACTTTCCCCCACCCCATCCACTCCCACATCCCACCCTCAATCTTTCCCCCTTTTGGCTTTGTCTAAGGGTCCTTTATACATGTTCCTTGTCAACCCTTTCCCTTCTTTCCCCCGTTATCTCCCTCTCCCTCTCCCCTTTGGCTACTGTCAATTTGTTCGTTATTTCAATGTCTCCGGTTATATTTTGCTTGACTGTTTGTTTTGTTGATTAGATTCCACTTATAGGTGAGATCACATGGTATTTGTCTATCACCGCCTGGCTTACTTCACTTAGCATAATGCTCTCCAGTTCCATCCATGCTGCTATAAAGGGTACCCTAAGAATCCTGTAACACTAATTCAAAAGAACCTATGCACCCCAATGTTCATAGCAGCACAATTTACAATAGCCAAGTGCTAGAAGCAACCTAGGTGCTCAACGGTAAATGAGTGGATAAAAAAACTGTGGTACATTTACACAATGGAATATTCCACACTAGAAAGAAGGAGTTCATAATTTCTTTCTTTATCTTTTAAAGATCTCAAATTATTAATTTTAAGTCTTTTCTGATTGCTTTACTCACTCTATTTCCTGAGAGTGTTTTCATTAGTTAGACGTGTTGGTCCCTGTTGAAGTGTAGCTGTTTCTCATGGGTTTAGTGATGTTTGGTTGTGAGTTCATCTTCTGCCACAGAATTCTCATCCCTGTGTCCTGAATTTAAGTGGCTTTGCAGGTTGGGTTCCTGCCAGTAAGTAACTTTTTTCAAAAGTAGTCTTAATTTAGTGCTGTGACCCCTGCTCTCCATTTTCTTTTATAGGTTGGCCTATACACCAATAAAACTTTTTTTCTGTTCTCAAGTAACTATTATTATTTCAATATTTAAATACATTCTTATTCCATTTTTGTAGTTCTGGGTTGAGAAGTAGACTTTAGTGCATTCTCATTCAATTTTATTTGTATTTCTAATTGTTGCCATGTCTAGTTTAATATGATAGTGTTCATCAAGAAAACGTTCATGATAATTTTATCTTCATTGTGTCAAAAATAATTATTTATAATAGGTAATGTCTTTCCATGAATTTTGCCTTGAAACTAATATTATAATCTGTTTTTTCTTCATTGAATTTGAAACACCTACCACTGCTACTAATACTGCTTTTAAACTTTCCAGATGCGTTATCTATATATTCCTTATCAAGAAGCAAATAATTACATTTTTTAAATCTACCTTGAGACTCTTTTAATAAATTAGTCCATGGATATTGGTTAAAACTGATATATATAATCTGTACTTACACATATATATATAGAGAGAGAGAGAGATAAATATATATGTAGATATATAGATATATGTATAGATATCTCTATGTATGTATTTCTACCCATGTAACATGAAAATGGAGACATTTATTGAAGAAGATACAAGATACAGGAAACATTGTACATAGGACAATGACGCCTCAGTCCCCTTCAAAGTTATGAACTTCTTGAAGAAATCTGGTTTATTGGTAGTGGTTTGAATTAAGTCAGTAGCAAATACAGCACAATGTTCCTTCTGCTCTGGTAGCAGAAGCTGCAAAATGAATTTTGCCATGACACGTTTCATGCCAAGATCTTGCATCAAAGCTCAGACACAGTAGTTTTGGAATCCCCAGATTAACTTCTAGTTCTCGCACAGTCAGTCACCGATCTTTGTGGACGGCAGCCCGTAAATGTTCAACATTCTCAGGCGTTCTGCTTGTTGCAGGCCTCCCAGAACATGGATCACTTTCAACAGATTGTCGACCATCTTTGAAGCGTTTGTGCCACACATTTATTTGCACTGCACTCATTGCATCATCCCCAAAAGCCTACTGAATCATCCAAATAGTTTCTGCAGAGGAATGTTCAAGCTTAGCACAAAATCTGTTGCAGATGCATCTCTCTACTCGCCCAGTCATTTTGAGTGTGACAGCCACACAGTACACATGCTCACTCAGCGGTGTCTACCACCCCCACTGACTAGTACCGTGAAGTTGTCATTGTTCACGCATGCGCATTCCAGTCCACTCCCCTTGGCCACCAGGTTACATTGGTGTCATGCAAACCACTCTTGTTATATTAAGAAAAGCAAAAGATGATGAAGGCAGTACTCAGGATGACCATTACTTGGTGAGACTAGGTGCAGTTGAGGAGGGGCACAGAGGCTTTCTAATGCATGTATAAGAGTTTGTTTCTTAAGTTGGGCAGATTTTATTTTATTTCAACTGTACAGATATTCTTTCTTGTATAACTTATTTTTGCAATTATTTTTATTAAAAAACTGCTTGTACTCAAAAGAAACAAACAAACAAACAAACAAACAATGGATGGACTTCTCCTGGACAGGCCTCATACATATAGATATGATATATATCCTATGACATATAAATGATCTGTAATGATTTTTCTTGTTATTAATCCTATAAGTTCCTATCTTTAAGATTTTCAAAAGCATTTTGTAGCCTCTAGTAATTTTTATCTTGATTAAGAATGAGCTAGCACATTTTTTTTTAAAGATTTTATTTTTATTTATTTTTAGAGAGAGGGGAAGGGAAGGAGACAGAGAGGGAGAGAAACAGCAATGTATGGTTGCCTCTCATATGGCCCTCACTGCGGACCTGGCCTGCAACCTAGGCATGTGCCCTGACTGGGAATCGAACTGGGACCCTTTAATTCCCAGCCCGCGCTCAATCCACTGAGCTACGCCAGCCAGGGCTCTACTAGCACATTTTTAATACTCTAATTTTTCCCCATTCTTCTGTCATTTTGTGATTTTAGTTGATATAATCTTGGATTTTAAATCTGAATTATATATAATATAATGATTTTAATTTTGTATTTTAATTTTATAAAAATATGAAATATACATTGACTTCTCTAACCATATTTACAGTAATTTGGTCTTATCTACTTTTACCAGCTTAAATTTTTATGCCCAAACATTTATACTGTTACTTTGCCAGGCTTGATCATTTTGTTTTGCTTCATTTTTCAGTAGGTTAGAGAATGTCTCCAGATACCAGTTTTAAGAAGGGTACATATTAGTCTCTTTTCTCAGTATATAAATAGACATAAAGTCTATTTTTTCCAGTACATTTATGCATATATATCTGTCTTATTTATAATTGTATTTAATGCGTGGTTATATTTGGAGAACAAATTAATACAATAACATTTGAGTTCTTTACCATATAAAAAGGATAAGATAACATGATTGGTTACAAAATTCTTGGTTAATAGTTCTTTCTCAAAATACTATAGACATATAATTTATTGCTATAAAAGAGATGAGCTTACATTTTTCCCATTATTGCTTGTTTTGCCTGGATTTTCAATGGATTTTTCTTTATCCTCTGAGTTCAGAAATCTTACCTAAATAAACATAAGTTTAATTATATTTTCACTGACTTTTCTCCTGGAATGGAATGAGCCTTAAATCTTTAAACATGCCTCAATTCATCTCAGTTATGATTGTTTTGTCTTACATCTTTACTTAAAATTTGATTCCATCCGTGCTTTTTTCTTTTCTTTTCTTTTCAGGAAAAAAACTTATTTGTTTTCTGGTTCTCTGAGTTTAGCTTTCACATCTGTCATCTTTTCTTTCAATTTTTAAATTCTTTAAACTTTTCTGTTGGAGGAGAACAGCTCGGGTTTATCTTCTGTCACTTACTGGATTTTGTACAGTGTCACCTATACTGTCTACTGCACCCAATGTGAAGTTCAAGGTTTTATTGAATTATGGTTTCCACGACATCTTTATTTCAGCCTTTCCTTTTCCTGTCTCCTTCAATTCACTTTTTTACTTTTTAAAAATAAAAATATATCAAGTCATATTTTATTGTATCCTGGTAATTTATTGGTACATTTTAATTGCTGCCTAATCTTCCAGAAGAATCTGTCCTATCTCTGCATATAGTCTGGTGCTAGTTAACCAGTTTCAAGCATAACAATGAGAATGGTCAACCAGGGCAGTGATATTCAAAGTGTGGTCCATGGATAGGTATAAACTGCAGCTATTGGTTACTGGTCAGCAACAAGATAAGCATGCTTATCTCTAAACTTCTTTCAGTGCACAATGAGATAAGGCCTGTGTTCTCTGATACTTTGATCTTGCAGTATTTATTTAAAGCTCAATTTCTGTCATCCACTGTTATTAGAGTACTTTGTTTCAGCATCTGCCTCCTATAACACATGCAAACGCATGCACACATGCACAAAATGTTTTACATTCTGACAAGACCTGTGTGTTACAGGGGAGAAGGTTGTGAACCTATCAGGATTACACAGGAGATGAGGGACATGGGAGGGAGATCAAGCTTGGAGGTTGCTGGCACTAAATCAAATGTTAGTGGGGGTTCTCGTTTTTTCTTGTCATCTTCATAACAGGGCTTGCTGATTGACTGGCTATTAAGGAGAAGGGAAAGGGAATACTTCAGGATACTTCCCAAGTTTCTTGATTAATGACTGGGAAGGTGAAGGTGGTATTTATTGAAGGAGGGGCACGTTTGGCCCAAAAGAGAATGATTTAGGTTCATTCTCTTTTGAGAATGAGTTACTATGGGATACTGTTATAATATCCCAGTAGAAATTTCTAGTAGGCAGATATATGTACTATGGAACTATGGACTATGCATTTAGATTTCATCATCATCGGCATATAACAGACCATGAACATGACCATGACCATGAGTGAAACCACCTTGAGTAAAGTGAGAGAGAAAGTGGCCTAGGAATAACCCTAAGGCAACCATTAAAGGGTCAAGCAGGGAAGGAGCAACAAGGAAAATGGACAAAGACATAGCTAGAGAGGTATGAAAATTATCAGAAGAATGTAGTCAAGGAAGCCAAAGGAAGAAAAATGCTTCAAGAAAAAGGGATTAGCCCAGAAGGACAAATGCCATTCAGAGGTTAAGCCAAGGAAATATGAAAATCAACTCTCTTGATTCTGGAACTAGGTTGACTACCAGCCTAAATTTTCAACGTTTTTGTGAGTTGTTTCTAAATCCTTTAATTTATATGTATTTTTGTGGGATATCAAGAAATTCTGCAGTAGAAGCTGTTCTCCAGCTGACTTTCAAAACAGAAGTCTACACTAGTACTGGTTTTTTGTTTTGTTTTGTTTTTAGTATTCTTGCAATTCTTCTTTTTTGGTCAAGGACCATTTGGTTGCAAATAATAGTATCCCATTCAAATCAGGGTAAGCCAAGAGTGGAATGTTTTTAAAATAATACAAGTGTAATTCATAGAACCCAAAGTCAGGAAGTCTAGTGAGGCCTCATGGGAGACTGGAATGAGGAACTGGAGAGTTGTCAGGGACCAAGATAGCTACTTTCTCTCTGTGTCTATCTCTCTGCAGATTCTGTGGTTTCTTGTCTCTGTTTTTCTTTGTCCATCTTCTTAATTCATCCCTCTCTGAAGTCCAGATCTCTATTTTTCCATAAACATGAAAGAAAATGCCCCTCAAGGCAGTTCTGCAGAGGCCTTCATTTTCAGCACACTTTGAACCTACACAGCATTTCTGGGTCCCTATTCCAGTTTTCAAGGAGAAAGAAATTGGTTGGCCAAGTTTGGATCATGTGTCCACACTGGTTGGGTCTACTGTGACCAGGGCAAATCATGTGTTTTTTTCCCATTCTGATGCTGGGGAGTCGGAGAGCCGACTCCAAGAAAGAGGTATAGACAGGTAACTAAGCTGACTTGTGCATCTTCCGTATCTCACCTAGTTACCCGTTCTGTTCATCTTATTGTTTTCACATTTCACTTCATTGTATTTTCACTTCAGAATGTTCTCTTCTCAAGATTCTCCACTATTATCTTTTAAAAGCCCATGTCTACTAGCATTTTATTAAAAAGTCTCTGGTTTCCATTACAAAATCTTTTTTGAAGATAATGATCTTCAACTTCCAATCTTCAGAAATGTGGGTCTTTTTCCCTGCCAAATTTTCATAGGCCTAGAGGATTCATTTTTTGCAAAGTATATATTTATATTCCTTTGGATATTTCTCTTTTCTTATCCTGAAAGGAGGAGATATCTAATGATTGATGATTGTTAATAATAGAATATGTGGCTTGTACTTGTCCTCACTCAGAAAGGTTTGGACATGTCTCGATGTCAAAATTCTATAAAGAGGAATCAGGAGGAAGGGGGTGGACACAAATTAGGGTGAACAAGTTCTTGCCCAAACACCATCATCTACCAGACTTTCTTCAGTTGTTGCTCTAATGGACAGAGAGAGGAATTTCTCCACTCTGGTGACTTACACCCTTATTCTCTAAACTAATCAAAAGCAGAAAAAGAATCTATAGTCCCCAACAGGCTCTCTATTACAAATTCCAGACTATCAGAATTATATAGTAGATGTTCAATTAAATAAATAAATTAATAAATTAAAAAAATGTGAATTTAATCATGTCTTTTACCTGACAACCTATAATCATTTAATGTGCCCTGGATGCAGAGAGAATTCAAGTTTCTTAGTAGGGAATTCCAAGTCCTTAATAAATTGACCCCTACTTCTTCTACTTCTAGGAGAGAAGAACTAGCCATATCCTTGTAGGCATCCTAATGGATCATATCAATCTACCTGCATTCCACTATGGACAATGCACTCTCACACTTCCATGTCTGTATTACCTGGGTCATTCCCTCTGCCTCAAGTCTTTCTCCCTTCCTCCTTCTGTCTGCCTGATAAACTCTCAATGAGCCTTCCAGCCTCAGGTTCATCATAACCTCCAACATTTGGTGCAACTGTCAGAGTTAGACCCCCACTGTCACTTCCTCCACAACACCTTCACCTATGTCTCTATTAATGCACTTGTTGGAATCACTTTGTTAGTGTTGACTTGTCTGTTTCCTAATTACATTGGGAGCTATTTGGAGTCAGAGACCACATATTTTTCAACTCTGAATATCTAGCTTCTACTTGGAACCAGAGAATTCCACAAATGTTTAATGAACAAATCAATTACTGTCTAGATGGTAAGCTTGAAGTTATATAAACAAAAATGCCTTGGTTGGCAAAATAAGCCACAGTCATTAGTTAAATATTGATTAATTCGTGGGTCCCCAACCTCTGGGCTATGGACCGGTACCAGCCCGGGCCTGTTAGGAACCTGGCCGCACAGAAGGAGGTGAGCTTGAATGTAATATGCTTAGATCATCCTGAAACCATACCCCCACCCTGGTCTGTGGAAAAATTGTCTTCCATGAAACCGGTCCCTGGTGCCAAAAAGGTTGGGGACCACTGGATTAATTGGCTAGCCAACTGTTCCATGTTACATGACCAACTAATTTTCAAGAAGCTTGAGTAGTTATAGAGTCTCTTAATCCTAATTCAAAATAACACATCTGGATCCATGAAACCCAGCCAGCTGTTAATTATGTGCTCAGAGACAGGAAGGTAAATAAAATCTGTATGTATTGGCAAAGCTCTTCAGCCTTCCCTTTGTCACATGAACCAAGAGAAAAATGGATCTTTCTAGTAGCTCATGTGGGAAATACTAATAAACATTCTCTTCATTTGTATAACATTCTGAAACGTACAAAGTGTTCTCACATCCAAGATAATCTTCAAAACAATCTTGTGAGTTAATTAGAGTATCATAAGCCTACCTTTAAAGCTCAAGAGGTAAAATGATATACCCAAAGATAAATCGCCAGAGGGAGATTAAAAGCAGTGCCCCAATTCAAGTCTTAAATGCCTATGTTTAAATCAGGTGCTCATTTCATTTAATTGGTTAGCAGAAAAACCTAAGCAACAAATACATTTGACAACTTGGTTCCCAGACAACAACAGTATCAGTAACAGTGTATTTGGTTTACAATATATATGCTATTCAGAAGGTTTCACATCCTTTGGTTTGCTTTATACGTCAGCCCTGCATGTAGGCTGGACAGATACCCATAGGCCTGTTTAGTTGGTGAGCTGCCTGAGCTCCTCTGGGACTAGGTGACTTTCCCCAGGTTTCTTCAGAGTTTGTCAGTGACAAACCTAACTCTTGATTCTTAGCTCTATCTATTCCCTTTGTTAACCAATATGTTGATATAACTAAAAGGCTCCACAGTCATTATAGAGTTAGCCCACTCTTGAGAAATCAAGAAAGCTAAATAGAAAAATAATTATCTGTTGTCTAGACAGATCTAGACTTGTCTCAATAGCAGTAAAGCCCTATGATGAAGTCCCTTTTGTACTAGTTCCTCAGGGGAGTGTCCAAAACAGATCTGTCTTATCCCTGGGTATTCTTTACTCAGAGCAGCTTCACATCAAGTATGAGATGCATTTCTACATGAATGGGAAGTCCTATACTGTTAGGCTATGGCAAATTTAAATGGCTTCTTTTTTAGGGCTGTATTTTGAGCTTCATGAATGCACACATTTTTGTCAATCAAACTTTGAGTCTGGGATTTGGCTATTTCTTCCCTTCCTCCTGAGCAAGTGTACTCCCCCCAATTTACATGCTCGCTTCTGTGCTTGCATATACAGAACACAGACAAATATACACATAACTTTGCATAATCATTCCTTGTATACACAAACTATTTGGACACACACACAAACACACACGCATCTTTTTTAAAAATTTTTATTTATTTATTTTCAAAGAGAGGGAAAAGGAAGGAGAAAGTGAGGAAGAGAAGCATCAATGTGTGGTTGCCTCTCACATGACCCCCACTGGGGACCTGGCCTGCAATCCAGGCATGTGCCCTGACTGGGAATTGAACTGGTGACCCTTTGATTCCCAGCCCGCGCTCAATCCACTGAGCCACACCAGCCAGGCTGCATCTTTTCATTATACTCCCCTTCCCCAACAGGAGGACACATATGGACACATAAGACATACACCTAACACTTTGGGTAATGTCTTTCTTTCACTCATACCCTACCCCACTTCCCATTAATTAAACATACCCATATACTTGTGCCAAGTTTCACAATGATTAAGAGTCATGTCAACTTTCAGCCTGAATGTGACTGGTAAACTCTCTGAACGTCACCCTAGAGACTGAGATTTCTGCTTGGGCAAGAGAAGAGGGTGGGGATTTTCAGACTCTAGAGTAGGGAAATAGGGCAGCACCATAGGAATAAAAGATAAAGACTTCCTTGTCAACAAAGTCAGAAACCATAGAACAGTTCCAATCAAGGTCACCTATCCACAAAAGTCTTCCCAACAGAGATATCACAATTCTTCAAAGAAATTTCCCAATAAACTGAACCCGGACATCGTTAGGGTCCTCTTTTGCCCCAGAAAGAGATCACACAAAATAGACTGAACACTGGAGACAGAGACCTAAGCTTGCAGCCTAGATATGCCTCTTAAACTCTTTCAACATCAGTTTCTTCATGTGTAAAAAGGAGATAGTAATCACCACCCAGTACTGTAGTAAGAATTAAATGAACTATGACAACATATATGAAATGCTCATCAGAGTCTCTGACACATAGTAGGCTCTCAATTAATGATAGGACAATGATATTACACTCTAGAGAACACAAGATGTTATACTAAGCCATGTTGTCTAAAGGGTATTTATGGGGTGGTTTATAAAGAAATGGCATTTCAGCTAAATTCCTCACTGCAACATTTAAAAAATTAAGGGGAAAAAACAAAATTTGAATTCTAGATAAAAACTGGTCAAGGATTTAAGAATTTTTTGCATGAGGCTTTTATTCCCAAATAGTTAGAAGAAAAGATTTTTGCTTTGCTGGGAAAAATTCAACTTAACCATGTAAATTTTGCAAGGAAAAAAAAAAGGCAAAAAGCCCAGAGAGTGGCAACAAATAACCAGTGTGACTATAACCTCAGAATGCATGTCCTCAATGGTTTTTATGCTGTCTGTGGAAAAATAAGAAAAGGATGTCTCAAAGATCAATTGATAACTTAAACAATCTACACATCAGACCACCAGGTAATGCAGTCTCTGTGACAGAGTGGTAAATAAATTGGAGTTGGAGTCAGATGCTTGGGAAACTTATGAAGACTTAGTTTGTCCATCTATAAAATGGGCTTAATATTAATACTCATCTAGTAGCTTATTATAAGGATTAAATGAGATATTGCATTTAAAGTGCTTAGAACCCCGTGTAGTCCTAGTTGCTATTATGTTTACCAACCTCATAGGTTTATTGTAAGGGTAAAATTAATACACTATGAAATATTTTTAGTTTTACAAAGCATAATTTAATATCAACTAGATGTATTTTGAGTGGCAGGGAGGCACTTCTAATCCAAATGTTCACTTTTATCCAAAGCAGACCTCCATAACTTTTTTATTTTAAGGTATTTTTTGCATCTTAGAAATCAGAATGCTGGGCATGCTCTTCCTTCTACTCTTCACTCCCCCCCTGTCATAATCACCCGGCTCTACTGTGCTTCATTACAGAGAACCACGCCCACTCCGCCTCCGCAAAATGTCAAAATGAAACATGATTTTAACCAGAAACTGCTTACCAGAGATATTTGCAAAATATTTGTGCTCATCTGTCAAACTTCTTGGCCAAATATGGCCATCCAACAAAGCTCTAATAAAACATGAAATAAACCTTTTCATAAAACATTAAATAAAGCTGTAAAAGTTAAATAGCTCCTAATAGGCAACTATATAACATGTAGCCCAGCTCTTGATCATTAACTTTCCGTAGGGCTTGGAGGGAAACCTTGGCCATTCTTCTAAATGGCCCATTTTACAGTGAGGAGTTGAATCAAGGGTATTGTTCTTAGGATTCTCTCCACATCGAAGTGAAAAGGATTTCACAAACATTTCAATCAACTTGAATCTAAGGTAATCAGAGTCCTCTCACCGAGGTTAAATTAATTTACAAAGAGACTTATTAAATCTCTTGCAATTCCTGCATTAGGTCCGAGAAGGCAATGGAATTGTTTTGCTTATTTCTCTAAGTGTGATGTTAAGGGAGAAGTGGATACTCTTTTCGACTGCCCAATACCCACTTCTCATTCCCAATGGTGCCCTATCTCCTTTCAGAGAGATTCCGCTATATGGATTGTTGGAGTCTTGGGTATCCAGAAAAACAGGCCCCACCTTTCCCCAGACCAGCATGGATCCTGTGAGCAAGCTATGCTAACCAGCTTTTCCCTCCCAGGACTACTGTGAATCTTATCAGAGCGATAGCAACAGGAGGGGACAGGAAACAGATAGTGGTGCCCCGTGGTGGTCTCATTCCACAGTGGCATCCCGATGGGCCTGGCAGGCAGAGTTGTTTACTATTGCATACACCAAAGGATCCTCATTACTACAGATTATCAAGTAATAATTGTCTTCATTCCTATTTATTTTCAAGAACAATAACGCACGTAGTACAAGAAAACATCACTGAAAGTAAGAATTACCCAATGATCATTTGTCCACCTCACCATTCTCCCCATCCAAAAGAAAAAAATCTATAGTTTCTCTACTATAAATTACATCTACAAGAAATAAAATCAATGGCAGTCAAGATCACAGAGAGTATTTAACAAAAGGAAAAGCATACAACCCATATCAAAAAATTTAGCTGAGAAGGTATAGACAAGAAGTTTCTATTCCACACAATTGATTTTAAATTCCCTAATAGCTGAGAACTTCATATAAATATTTGCCTAATGGCCTGAAAGGTACTGAGAAGAAATGGAATCCCTGTGACTTGAAACCTTATAGATTACAGTTGGTGGCTCCAAATTGTTTGAGGTTAAAAGAATTTATGATTTATGAAAGACTAGTATTGTTAGCCCTTGCATAAAACAGCTACATCTCACAGGCTCGTTTTTACCAGGAGCAGCTCCCTGGAGCCAAAATGATATACAAAATGGAATGCCAGCTTCTATACTTTGTTCAAATCCCTCTCAGGCCAAGTTACCTCAGGTGAAAAAAAGTAAATTGGTATTTAATATGATTCCATCAGATTCTTTTCTTTCCCCTTGAAGTCTTACTGAAGAAGCCTTAATTAAGAAGGCAGGGAACTGGACTGAATGCATATGAGATGCATTAAATATCTGACAGGCAGTTTGGAGGGTGACCTTACCAGTGAGCCAGGATGGACACGAGCCTGTAATGAGGCTCAAGGACAGCTTGAAGCCATCACCACCAAATAATGGCTGCTGTCTTTTTAAAAACTCTCAGAGGTTCACATTGTAGATTTCCTTCCAGTTTCCAGTGGTATGAAAGACACCGCCAGTATAAATCTTGTTGTCACAAAAGAACAAGTTATAGTATATATTCAACCACACACACAAAAAAACTTTCAAATAACATTAACTTAAACCCACAAAACCGAGGAGAGTCAGAAGCAAAGCTGAAACCCTGTCCTTAAGTCACCCCCATTGTGTTTAGATCTTGAAGAATACCAAACTCATCACAAGTATCACCAGGGCTGTGTCTGCAGAGTATTGACACACTAAGTCAAATTGGTTTAAAAAAGGAAAGAAAGAAAAGAAAAGAAAGAATAAATTTCTCATAGTTCAAGTCGGGTTGATGAAGAAAATACAAACCAGTCTCTTTTTGTGAATTTTCATCTCAAGGTGTGGACCTGAACACTCTGTCCAACACCCAGAGAGCACCAAAGGCTGAAAGAAAGAGAAGAGGAAGCTTGGTGCAACTTGGAGATTTCTTCCCAAGCATCACGTGTTCCAAGCAAAGGTTTTTATAAAATAAGTTTTACTATTATTTGGCTTAACAATGTATATCCTCTCTTGAATGATTCATAAATAGATTTTTGAATTCTAGTTTTTGATGGTCACTTGATCTAAATCATTAGGATGCCTAGCTATCCTTGGGAATCCGAAAAACTACAAGCACTATCAAATACGAGACAGGAATGCTGTTTGTAAGGTAGTAAAGTTTAGTGTTTAAGGGCCTGAGCTTTATAACCAGAGAGATCTGGGTTTCGAACCCAACCCAGCCATGACTTACCTACTGTGTGGCCTGGGGCAGGGAGCTCACCTCTCTGAGTGGTGGGTATTTTACCTATAAAATAAACACCCATCTTACAAGATTCCATAGAAGATTAAATGAGCTGTTTGTGAAGCCCTTGCCTGGAATGTGGTAAACTTTCCATAAATGGTACCTACATCTGTGAGCATCAAACATTTCCAAAGAGGAAAAATAAGACAAGGGTTCTTTAAGATCAAGATTGGAAGATGCCGAAGGTTTCTAGAGGCAGAAAGAATTTGCTTTCATCACACGGAAAGTAAATTTCATAGAGGGAAAAGGCTGCAAAACTGAATCATTCATTCCACAAATATGTCAACTATGCGCCAGGCATTGGAGAACTTGAAGATGAACAAGATAGAAATGGTCCCTACCCTCCAGAAAATAACAGTCTGGAGGACATGCAGACACAGCAATGTGCAATTACAGCCCGGGGTCTGCTCAGGGTCTCATCTCTTTCACACAGGGCCCTGGTACTCCCCAACCCCACCAGAAACTACACCAGGGTCCCTTCCTGTGCTCACACCTCACTGCCTGTGAATCCAGGGAGAGGAGTGAAATGTGTAACCCAGGCCTTCCTGAGCCATAAGAACTTCATAAGATGAGCAAACCACTTCCAGCCAATGACTGAGGCTTAGAACTTGAACTGTCCTAGGCTGCTGTTCTCAACTGAATATCATGACCTGAATTGTGTCCCCTCAAAATTCCTATGTTGAAGTCTTAACCCCAGTGCCCCAGAATGTGCCTGTATTTGAAGATAGAAACTTTTACTGAGATAATTAAGTTAAAATGAGGCCATTAGTGTGGGCCCTAAACCAATCTGAGTGGTAGCTTTCTAGGAAGAGGAAATTGGGACTCGCAAACAACAGGGATGCCCATGCACGAAAGGCCGTGTGAGGACACAGGGAGAAGGCAGCCATCTCCAAGCCAAGGAGAGGGGCCTCAGGCGAAACCCAACCTGCCGACACCTGGATCTTGGACTTCTAGCCTCTATAACCTGTCGTTTAAGCTGCCCAGTCTGAGCTATTTTGTTATGGCAGCCCTAGCAGACATGCTGCTGCTTTCTTTAGAGAAGCAGAAGAGGCAGGAGAGAAATAGGAGATTTGTGCCTGAGAGAAGACAGAAATATATTGGGTGAATGACAGAGGGTGTTGATGCTGATTTCAAAGGTATGCAATGCCAAGTGAAATGGGCCTCTCCAAAAAGGTTTGCTTGATAAAGGATCATTTTTACCCACCCAAGCACCCACTCACACATAGTTACCTACAATTGGTTGGAATATTTTCCTAGTCAAGTCAGCCCAGTCAAGACTGTAGAGAACTAGAGCTGGGCATGTAAGAATAATGGCTTATATGGGGCACATATTACATAGCAGTCACTGTTCTATGCACTTGACCTATATTAACAAATTTAGTCTTCGCGCAACCTATGTATTAGTTTCCCAGGGCTACTATACCAAATTACTACAAAGTGGGTGCCTTAAAGCAATAGGAATTTATTGTCACAGTTCTGAAGTCCAGAGGCTAAACTAAAGGCTAAAAGTCCAAGATCAAAGTATCGGCAGAGCTACGTTCTTTCTGAAATCTTTAGGGGAGAATCCTTCCCTGCCTCTTCCAGCTTCTGGTGGTTGCCAACCATCCTTGGTGTACTTGACTTAGAACTTCATCACTCCAATTTTTGCTTCCATTGTCACACTGTGACCCTTCCACCTCCCACATTTCTGTTTTCTTATAAGGACATCAATCATTGGTTAGGGCCCACCTTAACCCAGTATGATTTAATTTTAATTTAACCAATACACCTGCAAAGACATGATTTCCAAATAAAGGTGCATTCTCAGGTTCTAGGTGGACATGAATTTTGGGAGACATTATTCAAGCTATTAGGTAGGTGGTATTATTATTATTATTATTATTATTATTATTATTATTATTATTATGTCAATCTTAAAGATGGGAAAACCTAGCATGGAGGTGAAGTAACTTTTCAAGTTGGCCCAGATAGTCAATGACAGAGCCAAGGTGTAGCTCCAAAGCTCATGTTCTTAACTGTTATACTATGCTGCCTCTCAAAACATGTTTCCTAAACGAGTGAATGAAATAGCTTATGTTGCCCTAAGTTCATTGCTCTGCTTTGCTTCTGCTTTCTCCCTTCTCAAGACCATCCTCCATGTGTCCATTAGATATGTCTTTTCGAAACACAGATCTGATCATTTTACAACACTAATTAAAAATTCAAATTTGTAACTTAGCAGAGCAGCCAATACCCTTCACCCATTGTACTACAAGCTCCACGTGGGCAGGGCTTGTATCCATTTTTGCTCTCTGCTGTATCCTTAACAACAAACACAGGTCCCTAGTGCACAACAGGCCTTCAAGAGTCACTGTTAAGAAGATGGAGGAATGAATGAATGATCTGGACCCTTTCCAGTCTCAGCTCCTGCTGCCTCACTTAAAACTGTTCCGCACCTTTCACTTGCCCTCACCATCGATTTACATTTTCAGTGTTGTACTCACACATGGAAGGTCATATCATGAATTAAACTGATGCTCTCAGTGCCTTTGCTTATGCTGTGCCCTCCGCCAGGGTACCTTAATCACCTTTCAAAGCCCAGCTCAAACCTCTCCTCCCCAATGGGTACATTTATTTTTTTTAATTACTTTATTGTTGTTCAATTACAGTTGTCTGCATTTTCTCCCCTCCCCACCAATGGGTACATTTAGACAACACACCCATACATATCACATACAGAAATTGCTTCCACTCATAAGAGCGCCATAGAACTTGTGATGAACTTTGTGATGTCATCAACACTGCATTTAGTTTTCTCTATGACTTCCAGGTGTAAAAAGTTTCTTCCTGACTCCATTCTTGAGAGGTCTTTGGGGGTAGAGGCTGTGTCTTCACCATTTTATATCACGAGTGTCTAGCACAATGCTTATTAGAGAGTGGACGCTTGATAAATATTTGCAGAATAAATGACTGAATAGTCTAATGTCAATTTGTACATAAACACAGCTTTTATTCCTATTTTGACTAAGGCTTGACTGTGCCTTAGATATACAGAATCTAATTCCTAAATGATGAGGCAACTTCTTGGCTTTCAAAACTACCCAAGCACAGATATCACATGGCTAAGAGAAGGCTAAAGCCAAATCTTGGTTCAAAAGCAGACGTCCTAGGGGCAAACACTGAAATACAGTGGAGGCCCTGCCACTCCCTGAATTCTTATTTGTCTATGTGATGGGTACGTGAGGTGAAGAGATGAAGAAATTGACAGCATGATCCCATCCTTGAAGATTGCTTTTACATAATTGACATACTTTTGTAGCTTTGTTGTTATTCAATCACATCTGGAATCCATTTCAAAATTAATAAGCCTATTTACTCACTTCCCATTAATATCTTTATGGCAGATAGTATGGCATAGTGGTTGAGAGAATGGGCCTTGGAATCAGAGAAATGAAACACACTCTGGTGTCCCTCCCCATCTGTAATATGCAGGGATGTACGCATGCATGGCTGCCCCTCCCTCGGCCACACATCCTTTGCTTTCTACCATATCGTTTCAATGATCTCCTTTATAGAAAGCCTCTCTAAAGAGTTATTTACATGTATTTACACATATGCCCCACTTCCTCACCTCACACTCTCTCCAGAGCCCTAGTGAGGCTTCTGTCCCCTCGCACTGAGGTCACTCACGTCAAATTCAACACTGTCCTCCATGCTGTCACCTCCCTGTCTTTGCCTGATTTGACTTTTCAGGAACAGTACACATGTAAGGATGATCCCCCGGCTCCCACATTGGAAACATTTCTCTCCCTCTTGGCCATTGTGAACCTCACTTTCTCCTACCTGTACTGCCTCCCTGCCACCCCACCCCCCAGGCTGTTCCTTCTCATACTCTGTTGATTCCTCTTCCTCCCTCTGACCTAGAAATTCTGGTGCAACCAGGACTCAGGACATGCTTTCTTTGTTTTTTCCTGTCTCTCTGCCATTGGATCCTCTCTAGCCTTAATGCCTTACGTATGCTGATGACTCTGACTGTCCTCACCGTGTCCTGGGACTTCTCACTGTCTAACAGCTCTCTTGCCAGAGAAGGCAGAATAGAATAGAGGTCATCACAAGCCTCTGAGAGCCAGGTGCCTGAGTCTGAATCCTTACTCTGACACTTACTTGCTTTAATACTTTGAGAAATTTATGGAACCTGTTTCCTCATCTATGAAATGGGAATAATGCTTTATATGATTCTTTTGAAGATTAAATGAGTTGATATATTTAAGGAATGTATAGCATTGCCAAGAACATTGTAGGCACTCAATAAATGATAGCAATTATTATGGCTATTAGTAGTAATAGAAGCATCTTCTCTTAGGTATCAAAAACACATCTCAAAGTTAATGGTCCTGAAACAGAACTCTGGATTCTCCTATTAAAACTCATTTCTACTCTAGTCTTCTCACCTCCCTATCATATTGATTTATCTTATTTTCTTCACATAACTTACTATCTGAAACTTTCTTATTTATGTTTTTAATTGTTGCTGGGGAGCTAGGATTTAAGTTTTAGAAAGGAAGATGATGTCTGTCTTGTTCACTGCTCTAATTCCGCCACCTCAAGTAGTAACATAGTAGGTTCATAACACTCAGCTGCTCAATGAATGTATGGATGGGTGAGTGAATGTACGAGTTGACTTGGGCTTGGTACCTACACCCCACATTTAACTAGTTATGGGACATTAGGAAAATAGTTGACCTTCATAAGCCTTAATTGGCTCACCTGTTAAATGGAATAGGAATGTTACTGGGAGAGTTAAATGCACTTAACGTGCTTTGTACAGTGCCTGCCCCAAAGTAAGGTTTCATTACATGGTAATAAAAAATGAAAATATTCATTCCTGTGAATCACAGAATAGTCTTTAAGCAGAATTTAAGAGGAGTGTAAGCTGAGATATTTTTATAAAATAAAAATGTATAATGTATAGAATCGTGGACTTTTAGAATTGGAAGGAACCTTTAAGAAGAAACTTTTTTACACTTTGCATCTAACACATGTGCAAATCGATGCCTGTAGAACTAAGTTATTTCTCCAAGACCACAGGCTTAACTAGAAAAAGATCTAGAATCCATGTTCCTTAACCCCAAGTCCACTAAACATGATACATTGCTTTATCTCCTCCCAACTTTTTGATTTAATAATTAATCAACATGAAAGTATCTCATACATGAACTTCAGGTTGAATTGCTTTTTATAAGAATGTACTGTAATTTTTTGGTGGCAAGACATGAGAAGATGTACAGACACATGCCTGATATTTCTCTCTCCCATCATTCTTTCCTTCATTCTTTGGTCTCTTGCTGTGTGTTTAATACTGTCCTTGATGTCAAAGAAAATAAGTAGAAGACAGTCTCAACTGTCAAGTTCTATACACAGACTAGTGAGAAAGACATTTATGTTGGTTACTAAACAATTCAGTTGGTGATTTAACAAATATATGTTGAGCCTTTGCTCTGTGCCACACACTTTGCTAGGTTCCAGAAATGAAGCAGTGATTTAGAGTGAGGATAGGCCACTGGAATAATGAAAACCCAAATAATTCAGTGGTTTGAAGAAGACCGAAGTGAATTTCTTTCTCATGTGACAAGTTGAGGCAAGGCTCAGGTTGGTGGGTAGCTCTACTCCCCTTGGTTATTTGGAAACCCAGGGTTCTTCCCTCACCTCTGCCATCCCATAAGAGGCTTTGCAATCCATTCTCTGCATGGTGGACACGGGGTCACAACTGGTCCATCTGGTAAGAAGAGGAAGGAGAAATAACAGTGATATCCATCATTTGTACCTACATTCTATTTGCAGAAATTTAATCATGTGGTCACACATAACTACAAGTGAGGCTGGGAAATGCAGGTAGCAGGCAACCGTGTGCCAGGCTATAATTCTATCACCAAGACAAAGAGGAGCATGGGCTTGGACAAATAGCTAGTCATCTTGGCCTCAATGAGCAAAGCCTGCACAGTTAACTCCACCTTTATGTGCTCAGAATCTAGAGGGGAAATGGAAAATAATCAAATCCTTATGAACTATGGTAGACATCAGGAAAGCTGAGTATATGGGATCAGAAAAGCATAGAATGGGGGGACTGACCTGGCCAAGGTCAGAGCATTCAGGAAGCAGGGACAGCCCAGGGAATGGCCTGGCAGCAGCTGGAAAGGGGTGGTTTAGAAGCTCAGACTCTGAAGCCAGACTTCTGGGCTTGAGTTTTAGCTCTAGAATGTACCAGCCTTATAATCTGGGACAAGTTATTTAACCCCTTTGTGCCTTTGTTTCCTCATTTGTAAAGTAAGAATAATTATTATTATGATATATTACAGTAACTATTATCATCACTATTATGTCATAGTTTTCTTTATTATGAGGATTTATTGTGCTACATTATAGCATGTATTAAATATAGCTAATGCTGCTTAGCGGTTTGGGAAAGCATGCATTCCATGGTCAGGAGGTTAGCAAGTAGTAATTTAGGTGGGTTAGCTAGTGGTATATACTTAGAATTTTCTAGGTATTGATTATGTCAAGTAATTCAAGAATTTCTATGTTTCTATCTTTCAGTCTGTGAAAAAACACAGGCTTGACAAAGTGTGCCTGATACATTGCATGAGGGGAAACGTCAACCAGTAAAACTCTGAGCTATTGCCACCAGAGTAGGTACAAACAAGGCTATTTGTACATTGTGCATTTGTATGGGAAGTATCAAGGGGTGGCAGGTAGGAGCCTCCATCTAGACGTTCAGGTGAATATTTCTATTTCTTTGCGTGTCTCTTCCTTTGTGTTTTAAGTCAACTAATTTCAGTTGTAAGTCCCCATTACTTTGTGCCGTTGGGGTATTCAGCCAGGTCATTTGGGGATCTTTTCTTACACTTGCACTCCATAGTCCCCAGGGTCTTAAATAGCACCCTGAACTGGGGAGGCTCTTTTATTCACCAATGGCTATGGAGATTGATTAGCTCTGAATTGTTTTATTCTCTGTTCCATGGTCCCTTCAGGTCATGGGATTGTGAAGTGATTCCGAGGAGTCCTGTGTTTCTTCTTGGCCTCCTCTGCCACTGTCCCCTCTGGGATCTAGCTGCCTTCTTGGAGCACTGCCAGGGAGTGACGGCAAGGAGAAGAGAGCTCGTCACTACTCAGAAACACAAACCCCTGCCCCTTCCTACTGTCCGAGAATTATTATTATTTTTTTAGTCTGGGAAGAATCTCACTCTTTACAGTTTCCTTTGGGTCATTTACTCTCTCCTCAAACTCTCTAGAGGGTATAACCCTGGAAAATGTGCCTAATGGCACGCAATTCTGAACACAAAAGCCAGGAAAGGCAGTTATTTGCATCCTTTTGTTCTCTGCCACATGCCTGAGGGACAGGGAAGCAAGACCCCATGGCTGTTTAACTGGAGAACAGGAAGAAAGACAGGTGAAAAAATTATCTCACTACAATCACTATGTTTCTGTACAACCAAGGAGCCACTTGCGTCAGAATCTTTTTCCAAAATTGCCTCACTCAGAGATTATCCTTTTCTCCTCTGACCCGAGACATCAAGACAAAGTACAGGACTCCAGCTGTAGCCGGGTACCAGAAACGCAGACAAGAAACTGAAGTGCAGAGACCCCCAGATACAGTGTGTGTGTGTGTGTTGGGGTGGGGGGGTGGTTCATGTTCATTTGTTTCTATTCACTGTTGACTTAGTTATCAATGATTAAAATTCTGAAGTTTTCACATTAAATCAGGATAGGTGGCATTTGTTTTTAAAACAAAAATTGGGTCTCAACATACCGAACCTGTGTTTCCAAATGGCAACACTAGAGCTGAGTAGTGGCGCCCCCTTCAGACCGAGCCGCTGTGTCCGCTGGTTGCCCACGAACTCAGCACCTCTTACTCCCTAAGACCCAGGTGTGCTAAGGGATGTCAGGTATCATCATAATGGTGACGTCGTTTTCTAACTGTAGCATTAAGAAGCAAATAGCTACTTTATGGATTCATGTTTCACGGAACAACATGCAAGACAAAAGAGCATTTTTGCTTTAGGAAAAGTGGGAGTGAGGACATTTCCTGGGGTAATGAAAAATACTCCCACATGTTTAATATGCAAATGAAGTGTGACAGGGTCTAAGTACAACCTAAGACTAGGTTTGCCAGATAAAACATAAGGCATGAGTTAAATTTTAATCTCAGATAAATAATGAATTTTATTTTAGTGTATATCCTAAATATTGTGTGGGACATACTTATATTAACTCAATCAATGGTTTTTCTAAATTTAAATGTAACTGGGCATCCTAAGTTTGGGTTTTTTGGGTTTGTTTGTTTTGCTTGTGTGTTTATTAAATTCAGCAACCCTACTTAGGAAGTTATTAGAAAACAAATCTATTTCCTCATTCATTTCAAAAAACATATGTTTATGTTTTCTTAAAATATAGCACTGGAAGAGATTCTCCTGGTTTCAGGGGCGTGAGTCTCTCCAGTAATTCACAAAATTAGGAGAAGAAGAAAAAGAAGTGGAGAATCTATAACTTAAAAGAAATTGAATCTCTCTTCTTAATCAGTTACCTATCAATCATTTAAGTTTATTCAAACCTTGTTTTGTAACAGGGTGCAGCCAAGAAGTGGGCCCAGATAGGGATTTGTAATGGGGTCCAGAACTCAGGGTGTCCAGGAAATATTAGAAAAATATGTATAGGATGTCCTCACCCACCCACCCCCCCCCAAGTCCCAGCTGGGGGATGGGACACAGGGAGCAGGGCCATTCAGAGCTGTTTTGTATGGCAGCAGCTTTGCAGCTAACCTCTGGCAGGGTCATTTAACATATCTATAACCTTTAACCGGTTTCATAGATATGTTAAATAGCTGTGGCCATGCTTTGAGCCAGGGGCATGGAAGTGATTTCGACACAAGATGTAACTGGGAAAAGAGGAACACAGGGCTTTTGGCAAGAGTAGAGAACCCCGCAGCTTTGGGGCTCCCTTTGCCACGAGGCCTAGGAAGCAGGAGAGACTTTGCCTGAAAGAAAAGGGGTGAAAGGACTCTTGCTGGTGGGCTGTGAGAAGGTGCCACATGGTTTTGGATTAACTGGAGATCGTGGTGGTGACACAGTGGATGGTGTCGGAACCGAGGGGCTCCCTGAATCATGGACTTTGACTTCTTTTCCTGAGATACGGTACCCTGGACTGGGCAAAGGGGAGAAGGAAGGACTGTGTGTATTTGTGGGTATTCTAGAGAACTCTAGTATTTTAAAGGAGACCTTAAGTCATTACTCCAAGCCTGTATAACTTGAAAATAAACAATTCCCTTTCACCAGTCTGTGGCATTGAGAGACATCTTTCCATTGGCGGCAAGCATAACAAACGTGGTGTGGGGTTGGGATATCGTTGGGTATCCCTGCCATGCTCTGTAACAGTTTGGTCCTATTTTATTCATTCATTCATTCAACTAACATGTACGGACTTAGCAGTGGGGATCTAACTTCTTCTGGGGAATGACAAATTCTAAATAAATACTATTCAATATATAACACCATTCTGTCTTTTTTGCCCTCAAATGACTTGTTCCAACTTCGAAGGGTGCCTCAGTACTCAACAGTGCTGGAATTCTCTGTTGACCCTTTCCTAGGATTTTCCTACCCACCACACACCAGCTACAAATCCAGTTCACTTTGAAGACTCTTGGGTTGGCTCTGGGAAGGGAGTGGGTTTGGATTGGTTGCGTGGCATGAGCTGCAAAAGATGAGAAACGAGCATTCTGACGTGATCCCATATTAGTCAGGAAAATTCTAAGAAACTGTTCCCAGAGCAAGGCAGTAAGAGGATTTTTTCTCCTCTATTAGACTTATATAACTCATAAAATAACAGGCTGCCATTTTAGAATAGTTGGTGTTGGCATGCTGTTATCATGAAAATTACACAAAACTATTCTTTTTAGAAAATGTTACTTCAGGTTTTAGGTTAAAGCTTGATGCCAATTGGTTTACACAATTATCGCCTTTTTCTTAGAAATAAGGGCAAAACCTCAAAACATGCCCCAGCAAAAAAGCTATTTCTGTCCCTGGCTAACAATTGAAGGACATCCACAAACCTTTGGAAGTTAATATCCCTCAGGAAAATCTATTTGACGAAAGTCACAAGGAAGTTATTAACTATAGTTAAGTCACTGGCAAGAGGTATTATTAATGATCTCATCAAAATTTCAAGTGCATTTAACTACTACATTGCAAGCCTTATTAGTGACGACTCAGAGAATATTAAATTAGTCTACAGTAGTTACTTGGCTAGAGATCAAATGAAAAAAAGATGAAAAGCTTAAGTTCTAGGTAATTCCATAATTCTTTAGGCTTCATACAATTAAAGAGTTAGGATCATTAGCCTTTCTGTCTCCCTCTCCCCCAAATCTACTGATTCGCTAATACAGTCAGTTTCTTTTCATTGTTAATTGTTCCCTCTTTTCCAAATGCTGATGCAGGAATCGCAAAAGTAGGAGAAATCCTCCAAACCTTGGTTTTCCAAAAGCAGTTCAGGAAGCTCAGTTTATTTTCAGATTGGAAGAGACACTTTCAAGTACACTGGGCATTTAACTGCCACCCCTCAAAGATGTTTTCTGCAAGGGAAAGGCATTCTCTTTCCCACTCAGTTCTCTCTGTCTGAGATTTTGTCCCAACTTTCAGGCCGACACCAACCGAAACTCCATGCTTTGCTTTCGTTAACACCCTCCAAAAAAAACTAGAGATTGAGCAAGACTGAGGCTGAGTAATAAAATTTTATTACATAAATTATATATATATAACTTAAGTCATATATATATACAACCTTTTCAAAAATAGAATATTTTATAAGGTTTTTCTAAATTATGTTTATATGGTTACCTAAGACAATTTTCTCCTCATTTTAGAACCCTGAGTTTAACAAGCATGTGTTGAGTTTCTATTATTCCTGTGGCACCATGCTAAGGAGCTGGAGAGACAAAGGGAAATTGAGATGGTCCTAGTGTTCAAGGAGATCTAGAAATAAAAACAAAGTGTTTAATACTATGTAATAGGGGGAAGCAAATGGTAGGCCGGGAAGCAGGGAAGAGTGGGAGGAGGAATGCCCTCGCATTCCTTCCGCATTCCTAACCCAATGTGGAAGGAATGACAGGAAATGCAAGGGAAGTGTCCTGAGGAGGTGATGCCCTCGTTGAACCTTGAAGAACAATTAGGAATTAAGAAGGAAGAAAATTTGTAATCATCAGTGTCTACAAAGCACAGGTGGTTCACACATGGTTTTCCATGAAATCCTTTTAACCACCCTAGTGATAGGGGACTCAAGAGTTGGAAAATTTTAGTTTAAGGTAAAAAGTTATAAGCCTAGCAGCTAATGTATATGTTAAAGCTTTTGTTTCAGAAACTACAGATAGAAAAGACCCATCCTGGCTCCTGGGAAAACAACTAATCTCCTGGGACACTGCTAAAGATTACCGCCTGGGGACAAGTGGAGGCATCCGGGCCTTTGTGTTCCAGGGAGAGACAGGACCACCCACCCCCAGGGAACAGCCAACAGCCCAGGACAGGAATATTGCAGTTTCTTTACCTAATCCTCCCTGAATTTCAAAACCCCTCACTCTACCCTGTTTATTTCCTGCTATAAAAACCTTGGCCTGGAAAGAAAAGACAAGATGGTCTGTTAGGGTCTGAACCGGCCATCTGAATAAAGTGCCCATAAAGATTCAATAGCTGTCACTGCTTATTGGGTTTGGTAGCGACAGGCAGCCCGAATACTGGTGTCTTTTCCAGTTTCACTAGGAAACACTATTAGTTTCTCTTATTTCTAGGTAAGGAAACTGAGGCTTAAAGAAAATACATAACTTCAGTCAACTCGTAAATGGCAGTCTTGGGATTCCAAGTTTATGCTCATAACCACTGCAGTCTGCCATTTCTGATGTTAAACTTTTATTTTTGCTTCCCCTAGTCCACCATTCTTATCTCTGCAAAACTTATAGACAACCTCACTACACACAGGGACTGGGCACACCAGCCACTACAGTCTGTCTCACCAGTGTTCCGTGGGCCACTGTGGAAGGCTGTAGGACATCAAGTGTTTGAGGTAGACGCCCGCGGCTCAGGCACCTCTCTCTTCCATAATGTCTGGCATTCAACACATGGACCACATCCTTCAGCACTTTGTTAAACCATGCATCCCTTGCTAATTGGTACATTCATTTGTAATGAGGTCAAGTATTTTTCTTTCTTTGTTGAGTAGCTGGTCAAAGATTCTTTCAGAGGAAAGACCACTGTTGATAGGAAAGTGTCTGAGCAACCATCCTTGGATAGGTTAGGCCCTAAGGGGCATACATACAAGATGATGCCAAGGCATCGAAGAAAGGGGCTTCAGAAATTCATGCAAGACAAAGCTCCTAAGATGATGGCGGAGAAAATAGAAGGGAAAGTGAGGGAGAGTATAGGTGTGAGAAGGGCAAGAGAAACACAGGGTGTGATGTAACTTTTCCGTGATCCTCAACTTCCCTGCTAAATCTCTTGTCATGCTAAATGCTTAGTGAGATTATTGGACTTCTTGTGAAAGCCAGTGAGGAAGCCAGACTTCTTTTTTGCAGGAACCCATGCAAAGAGGGTGCCAAAAGACTAGCCATAGTTCCCAGCAAGACAGCCAAGAGGGGAAACATCTTTGATTTTTGAGGTGTGTGTTTGATCCATCACAATATTTTCTTCCTATTGTCACTGTTGGTTTTAATCTGAATGAATCTGACAACATTGTAAATTCAGCAGATCCTACTTTTGAAAACACAGCTTTTCAGCTTTTCTTCAAAAAGAATAACAATGTGACAACTCTGGGTCCAGAATACCACGGAGAGACAATTAATGAGAGTTGGATAGAGTTGCCCAGTTATATGAGGCACACACACTCCAGTTCGCTCATTCCCCACCACTTTCTATTACCTATATAACGAAGTGAACCTAACCATTTTTCCTCATTTCCATTATCTATCAGGACCCATTAGACTTTTGAGTTTGTGACCCCCTGCTATAAGGACAAGAAACTATGACAGTTCTCCTGGTGGTGAGAATTGGGGTTGCAGCCAATTTCTCCTTGAAGACCAGGGTTGTTGACTCATGCTTTGTTCATACAGCTATAGAAAAAGCCCAAGAACTATCAATGATTAATCATGAAATAGGTACTTGAAGTATATTGGCTCTTCTAATCCTCACAAAAACATTATTAGGTAAATATCACAATTATCTAAATTAAAAAAGGACATAAGACTCAATTTCTTGCTCTTTCTCTTCTTTTTCTGGCATCCTTATTTTCAAAAGTTGGTACGTTTGATGGTGTCCCAGAGGCTCCTTACCCTGTCCTCACTTTTTTTTTCTTTTTTCCTTTTGCTGTTCTGATTGAATGTTGTTTTCTTCCTTATATTCCAAATCATTGATTTGATTCTCAGCCTCATTCTCTCCACTGTTGGTTCCCTGTAAATTTTCCTGTATTTCACTTAGTGTAATCTTCATTTTTGCCTGGGTCTTTTTTATGCTATTGAAGTACCCAATGAGTTCCTTGAGCATCCTACTAAACAGTGTTTCGGACTCTGCATCTGATAGATTGCTTATCTCCATTTTGTTTAGTTCTTTTCTGGATTTTTGTTCTGTTCTTTCTTTTTGGCAATGTTATTTTGGTTCCTCCTTTTGGCAGCCTTTCTGTATTTGTTTCTATGTATTAAGTGGAGCCGCTTTGACTCCCTGTCTTAGCAGTGTGGCCTATTGTAGAAAAGCACATCCATGACTTGGACCGGGTGGAGGCTTAGGTAATCTTATTTGAACAAATAATGAAAGAAAACTTCCCTAATTTGGTTAAGGAAACAGATATGCAAGTCCAGGAAGCACAGAGATTCCCAAACAAGATGACACAGAGAAGGCCACACCAAGACACATCACAATTAAAATGTCCAAGTTTAAAGATAAAGAGAGGATCTTAAAAGCATCAAGAGAAAAGCAGAGAGTTATCTACAAAGGAGTTCCCATAAGACTGTCAGCTGATTTCTTAAAACAAACTTTGCAGGCTAGAAAGGACTGGCAAGAAATATTCAAAGTGATGAAAAGCAGGGACCTACAACCTAGATTCCTCTATCCTGTGAAGCTATCATTCAGAATCAAAGAGCAGATAAAGTGCTTTCTAGACAAGATACAGCTAGAGGAGCTCATCATCACCAAGCCATTGTTATATGAGATGTTAAAGGAACTTACTTAAGAAAAAGATCAATACTATGTGCATTAAAATGGCAATAAATTCACAACTATCAACAATTTAATCTAAAAAACAAACTAAGCAAGCAAGCAAAACAGAAACAATCATAAATATGGATATCATTTGGAGGGTTATCATTTGGAAGGGGGAAGGGAGACAATAGGGGAAAGAATGCAGGAATTAAGAAGTACAAATTGGTAAGTACAGAATAGACAGAGGGATGTTAAGGACAGTATAGGAAATGAAACGGCCAAAGAACTTACATGCATGATCCATGGACATGAACTAAGGGAGGGATTACTGGAGGGAATGTGGGGTGCTGGGCGGAGGAAGGCAAGGTGTAAAAACTGGGACAACTATAATAGCATAATCAATAAAATATGTTAAAAAAAGAATCTAAGACTCAAAAAGGTTAAGTAACTTGGCCAAATACAGTCTCCTGTAGATGAGAATTGGGATATGAATTTGGAACTCCAAGGATTCCACTCTGTCCTTCATTTTAGCCCTTCTCTGAACTGTGAGATCCACAGTGTCTTTCATGTTCCCCCACACAGACCCCAAACTAATCACCTGCTGGATAGACAGTGGTGCCCTTTATTGAGGCAGCTGGTGGTAAATAGTGCAGAATGTTCTGGTCACGCTCAAGTCCTTTGGCTCTGAGCCAACTGGTGTTAGCAAGTTGGCAAATGCTGGTACTCCCTCCAGGGGCTCTGCCCTTTTAGCCTGTGGCATGTGCCTCTGCACCCGTGTTTTTCCATAGCATATGCTATAGTCTGGGTAACGATGATCAGGTGGACAGAGGGAGGACGTAGAGATTTGGGAGGGGTGGACAGGGGGACCAGCCTTCTAAGTCTCAGCTTTGATAACAATACTGAGGAACAATGTTTGGGCAAAATGAAAGAAAGACAAAAAAGATCAGAGAGAGAAGGGAGAAACTACTAGATAAGAATAAGGCAACATAAAAAAGAGAGAAGCAGAAAATAAGAAGGAGAAAGGAAGAGAAGTGTATACAAGTAACTGACAATCACACAGCAAATAATACAAAACCCTCCACTGGGGAGACAAGAAAGGGCATGTAAGAGAGATGAAGAGCTTCTCCCTCGGTCTCAGGCCCTTTCTTCCGATGTCTTCCCATCACGGGTCTGTGTGAACACTTCCCTTACCTCACCGAACATACCCAACCTCCAAGAGCATTCTGTTCATCTTTCTAGCCCAGGACTGGACATGTCTTCACTTCTTTGCTCCTTTGTTACAAGAGTCAAATTTTAATTTTGTTAGAAGAAACTTCACTTAGAACCAAGGAGAAACAGAAATGTATGAAAGTATGAGACAATGGCTGAACATGCCACTAAAACATTCTAGGCTTAAGATAGTGCAATCTAATATGCAGGGTTCCTGATTCAACCTGAATTCTACCTTTCATTCATTTAACTGATATTTATTGATTGACTGTTATGTGTCATGTATTGTTCTGTGCTGGGTATAAATCAGTGAGCAAGACAGGGGAGTCCCTGCCCAGACTTATTTTCCTGTCATATTTTGGTCAGGCATCATCTATGACCAATTCAGTGTATTTCCTTCTGCTGGCACCTGCTTAGAATAATTTGTTTGAAAGTTAATGAAACCCAATTCAAAACCAGCTCAAGCAAAATAAGGAATTTATTACCTGATATATCTAACATAATGGCTTCAGGTGTGGCTAGATCCAGCACCCCAACGCTTTTCTTAAGAAGTCTTCTCTTTCTCCCTCTCAGTTCTCATCTCTTTTCAGCTTCATTTTCAGAGGGGCATTCTTCACTGGGTGGCAAAATGGTTGCTGTCAACCCTAAACCTACTGTGTCCTTACAGTGTCTGTCCCCGAGAGAAAGAGAAACCACCTTTATTAATAATTCCAATAAAAATCCAGCGGAGATTTCTGATTGGACTGGTTAGGTCATGTCACCATCCCTGAATAAAACTAATCTCAGTCCCACATTTTCCTAAATTAAACAGACCGTGGCAGTCACAAACAGGAAGCCACAAACAACAGTCATTTCACGACAAGTATCCTCACAGATATCCTTGTTTTCTCAATTAATTAGGGTCAAAGTATCAGACATTCTTGAGCACCATATTTGAAAATCAAAGGAGAGAGTGTGTATTCTTAAACACGACTGGGTTTAAGGACTCATCCCATGAAGAATAAGCTCACTGACCTAGCTCTAATTTCACCTTCTCAACTTTTCAGGGTCTCCTCAGTTGACCTTGATGTGTCTTCCTCATCTCCTAAAGAGCACGGCATAGTAATTTAGATACAGAAGGCACTCCATAAAGATTGGCAGCATTGCCCTGGTGAATGCGTGGCAGGGGGCAGGGTGGAGAGGAGAGGAAAGTGAAGGAGGGAGAGGAAAGGACAGAAGAAGGAAGCAGGAGGGGAGAAAAGCACCAGGAAGACACAGGGAAAGGAGAAAGAAAGAAACAGAAGGAGAAAGGGAGTGCAATGCAGTGTTCAGAGGCTGTACCCTGAAGTGAAATATCCTGACATTCAAATCCCACACTGCTATTATCTTGAGAACATGGACAAGACTTCAAAGACTCTGAGCCTTAATTTCATCATAGTATAATGAGCGTAACAGTACTTTTCTTACTGGAGTCTTAAAAAATTATGTGCAATAATGGTTGTAAAGCTCTTTAGTTCAGTCAGTTCCTGGTACATGACATTCATTTAATGATAACTTCTAATGTTATACTTATTTTAGGTCCAATATTACTGTGTGGGGGTGGGGTTATAAGGAGGGGCAGAGGGAGGGCCCCCCCCACAGCCTCAGATGCCTCTCAGAGGCCATGAACAGCTCTCTGAAGAGGTTCAAAATATGTTCTGGAAAAAAAAGTCTGCAACCAAAAAACTCAAACCATTTCTAGAACCCAGTCCAAACCAAACCTTCTTGAAGGTCATAACGTGTTCTGGGGTTTCATTCCACTATTTTTCACTTATACAGTCCTCAGCCCTGCCAGGGCTGAGCCAGGATTTGAGCTCAATGTAGCCAAATACCACAAGGGGGAAAAAGCCCAAGCCCTTTGCCCTGAATGTATTTCCAACCCAACAGAGAACTAACAGCCCTGGAAAGCTCCAGGCAGCCTGTGGCCCTAGCCGCCAGCCACCTCTTCGTAGTAGCTTCAGAGCATTATCCTGTGGGTCTTGGGGTGTGGACCACAGCCCCCAGCTTCCCCTGTTACCTCCATGGCCACATATGCAGAAAAGGCTGCTGGCAGTCCTTAAATTCTGGCGACCCAACCATAGGCTTGGTGAGAAAGGAAGGCTGCCAGAAGTGGGATAAACTGACTGATTTTTCCAGAAAGTATCTTCCCTCCAGTAAGGTCAATGTTGAATGTAGTCACAGAGCTGGTCAATGCCCACTTTCTTCGTGGAAAAGAATTCCCTACACTAGTACACTGAGTGTTTACTAATTTGTCTCTTGCAAAAATATGGGGTGGGGGGGAGTATGGAAGATAGATATGATGGGTTCATTTAAGAAACTAAGTAAGACAACTGCTTAAGAAAGAGGGCAGGGAGAGGAGAAGAACGAGGGAAGAAGGGAAGGAAACGAGAGGGAGAGAGATTAGACTGACCAGAATGCTGACATCTGTTGAGGTGAAATGAAACCCAGTGTGTTCTCTTTCAACACCTTCTGCTTTCCCATGACCCCCATGGATTTTGCTGGAAATGTGGAGAGTACTTGTAGGAAGAATAGGTTCTAGAAAACAGACTTTCTGCACTTAAGATGAAAGGAAGAACAGATGACCTGAAATAGAGGAATCTCTTATTAGTATGGGTAATAGCCATTGATTCTGCCAAAGTTTGTATCACTGGTAAAACTATGTATATGAGTGTGTATGTGTGTGTGAGAGAGAGAGAGAGAGGTTTTTTTTTTAAGTCTACCACTTACTGGCTGTGTGACTTTGGGAAAGCTATTTAACCTCACTTTGCTCATCTGAAAAATGGGCATAAACTAGAATCAACCGATAAAGATTAAATGTGACCATATAGGTATGTAATGTATATGGTGTCAGGAGCATCATAAACATTCCATAAATAACTGTAACAATAAAACTATCATTAACAATATTATTCTCAAAGAGGTCTAGAACTCCAAAAAAGTTACAGACCACTGATCTGGGTAGTTGCCAAGGCCAATTCCAGTTCTGATAGTCTGTGTACCTTCCTACCCCAAGTTCCCTACCTGCTCTCAGCCCAACGTCCTTCCCAGTAACAGAAAGGAGGTAGAAAACAAGAACTGCATGCTTTTCCCCTCTCTAGTTTTCCTCTCTGCACCTCTTTCTTTAATACTTTCATCCATATATGCACACCCCTGACCAAGTGCAGTGATTGCCAAAATCATTTATTCCATGTCTGTACTGAGTACTGAGATCAAAACCATGGAGAAGGTCCCTATAGTGAGGCAGGATCAGGGCAAGAACATCACAGTCATCGTCCATAGAAGTGATTCTCAGTGACCTGAAGGGCTTGGGAAAACACAGCTTACAGGTATATAACACCCGCCCCCCCCAATTGAAAGCAGGATCTAGAACAGATATTTGTACGCTCATGTTTCTAGAAGCATTATGCACAATAGCCAAGAGGTAGAAGCAACCTAAGTGTCTTGATGGATGATGAATGAATAAACACAATGTCACGCACACACAGAGGAATATTATTCAGCTTTAAAAAGGAGGGAAATTCTGATACATGCTATAACATGGTTGAAACTTGAGGACATTATGCTAAGTGAAATAAACCAGTCACAAAAATATAAACATTGCATGATTCCACTTAAATGAGGTACTTAGAGTAATCAACTTTATTTAGACAGAGAATAGAATGGTGGCAGCCAGGGGCCTGGGGTAGAAGGGATAAGAATATGATTAATGTGTACAGAGTATAAGTTTTCTAAGATGAAAGTAGTTCTGGAGATTGGTTATACAACAATGTGAGTACATGAGTACTTAGCACTACTGGGCTGTACACTTAAGAATGGTTAAGGTGGCATATTTTATGTTATGCATGCATTTGAGCATATTTTTTAAAGGAAAAACAAAACACAGATCACTGGACTCCATCCTCAGAGCTCTGGGTGGGGCCCAAGAATTTGCATGGAAAACAAGTTCCTGGGAGTTATTGATGCTCTGAGTTGGGGACCACACTGAGAACCAATGGTCTAAGGATCAGAAGTGCTACCCCAGGCAACGCTACAGTCACCCCTGGGAGCTAGTGTCTTAGAACCAGGACCTGCTATACTGGAACTGCAGTCAAAGTCCTGTGAGATTCTAGTCCAGATGCTGGGCTGGTCCCCTGGTTCCTGAGACACTAGGTAAGAAAGGATAGAGATGGCTAGCTAATGTTTCTGATACAACTGCTTCTCTTGACATTTAGCCTGGAAGGCCTTCATGAGCAGGGACTATCTTAAGCTTTCCTAGACCTCTAGCATCAGGTTTTTACATAGTAGAGCCTAATCAATACTCATCGATTCAATCAGAGATGGTCACTAGCTGCAAACTGGACCACAAAAAGCAAATGCACTCACTCAATAAATATTTATGGAGCACCAGCTTGGTACAGGCAATTTCAAATGGATCTAACTCTAGCTATTATTTATTATTACCACAATAAGGCATAAAGACCTAGAGCAATGCTTAGCCATCAGTGTAATTTTCCTCCCATCATCCTGTTTACCAAAGTGCTATTCCAGTCTTCACTGTCTTATTCCAGGTTCCTAGCCCTCTTCTCCTCTTTGGGCAAATGACTTTTGCTAACACTCTTTAAAGATTATGATAAAATTTCTCAATCTTCTACCCCACTCCCACGACTACAGATATACTCATCTCTAAATATCCTTGTCTTCTCCCCCCAGCCATTCTAAAAAGAAAAATGTCCCCGAAGGTCAATCCTCCCACCTGTCCTTTGTTTACCCTGCCTTTGGTCTACTCAGGTACTTATTCCATCAACCATGTCCCTCTTCCTCCTAACTCTTGAGCCTCTCTTTCTCTGCTCTGATTCCCTCACCTCAAAAAATAAACCCATTCTTTCAAAAACAAGCAAATGAGCCAACAAAATGCCCCTCCCTCTACCCTCCATCTCTATGTGGTTCCTGCTCTAACCTTCTCTTTCCCTTCCCAGGCAAGTTCTTGGAAATCTAGGCCACCCCTTGCTGATTTCATTTCCTCCTCTCCTCACCTACAGCAGTCTGGCTTCCAGCCACCTCTCCACTCTCTCTGTCGTTGTCAAGGTCATATTGACCTCTGTAGTTAGAGATCCAATGGTAGCTCCACATGCCTCACTCTACTTGACCTTCCTAATTAATGCATTTGGCAGTCCTCCTTGAAATTTCCCCTTCCATTGAATCTATCCCTATTTCCAACTATCTCCCATGTACTTCTGCTAGGTTGTCCCATGATCACTTCAAAATCTGTGTCCAAACTGAACTTTTTGTCTTTTCTTCCAAACTGAACTATCCTCTTCCATTTCTTATTCTTGATAAAGGCACCAGCGTTAATCAGCTCACCCAAAGCAGAAACTTGGAATTCATCTTCAGTTTTTCTTATTTTGTTCTCCATATTCAATTGTTCACTGAATTATGTTCACTCCCTTAACGGCTTTGGGATTCATCTGTGTCACTTCATTATTGCTGCCTTTTTTTTCAGGATATTACAACACTCATCTCAATGGTCTCCTAAGTGGTGGTCTCCAGTCACTCTAACAACAATCTGCCTTGGAGTAGACAGCAAGATAGTATAGTGCTTAAAGCAACAGACAGCCTCTGTTCAAGCTTAGGCTGAGCCCTTTCCTACCTGTGTGGTACTGAGCAAGTGATTTGTCTTCTCTGTGCCTCAGTTTCCTCAACTGTAAAGTGAAGATGATAATAATGGTAACCTTCCTTTTAGGGTTCTTGTGATATCAAAGGATTCTCAAGTGCTTAGAATAGAGCCTGGCAAAGAGTACATGTTCATTAGCTATTAGTTATTGTTATCATTACTATTATTCATTGCTTCTGGAGTGAACTTTTAAATATCAAAATTAGTTAAGTCACTCTCGTTTTGAAATGAATCAATTCTACAACATGGCAGACAAGGTCTTCTATGTTATGTTCCCTTCCTGCTCCTTCATCTCCGTCTCTCATGGGTCACACTCTACCCAAATTTATGCTCCAGTTTTATAGTACAAACCATGCACTCTAAAATTCCTGGAACTCTGTGCATTATTTCCCTGTGCCTACTACACTCTAATACCTCTTGTGTAGCACAAAACCCTATTCACCCCTTATATTCCCTATGTCATCTGTGAAATCAGGTTATTTTCTACCACTTCCAATTTTAAAAAATCACTGATTCCTATATATTACTTGCATATCATGCATATACTTACACATAATATACATACATTATGCTGCATTGCACTAGCATATCTGCATGTCTGTCTTTCCTAATGGAAGATAAATTCTTAAAGACAGAAACTATCTTATTTATCTCCAAGTAGAAAGGCCTGTCATATAATGTGCTCTTACAACATTGACATTTTCCATTCCTGTGTACTTCATAATTTACAAAATGATATTTATAGCAGATTGTCTCCAAAGATTGCCATAATAAATTCATTTCCCCATTGCATGTGCATACTGCTTCATCTGGGAACTTTTCCTCTCCTCCTGAATTTATGTTGTCTCTGCTTTGACCAAAAGAATATGGTACAAGTCACATTTTGAAACCTCCAAGCCTAGACCTTAACAGAACTGGCAGCTTCTGCTTTACCTCTTTTAAAACCAGCCCGGCCACTCTGAGACCACCATGCTGCGAGGGAGCGAAGGCTACCTATGAACAAGCACAGGAGACTGTCTTCTCCCACCTCATCGCTGCCACCGTGCAAGGGATGTTTCAGCGCCAGTCCGCTCCCTCCTTTACGGTCGGTTAACTGGCTGTCCTGATTTACCTGGAAATGTTACAATTTTAATACTGAAAGTCTCATATCCCAGGAACCCCCTCAGTCCCAGGAAAACCAGGACAATTCGTCACCCTGACTTTTAATCTGCTCTCCTGGATCTCTGTTGCCCACAGAGGCCTCTAGGTTGGAAAAAGACATTTATTACCTCCAAGACCAGTTTCCTCATAGTCCAAAGAATCACTCTCTCGTCTAGTTCCCATCTCTAATCATGCCTAGCCACATGGTTCAGCAGAGCTTGCCAAAGGTTATACAATGAACCCAACTAATACAATGAAGACTATTCCAAAGTTATGTAACAGAAACTCCCTCTAATTATTCAATTCCCAGTGAAATGAAAGCCCGAAAGTTAAACCCCAAACGAAGTCCCTTTTTAAAGCTCAAAGTACAAAAAGTTAAATACATAAAATCAAAAATCCTCTCCGCTCCAATTTCTGTCTTTTCTCAGTCTCAGCCAGACGGCATTTGGGTTCCTTCCACATCTCCTGCACTATCTTCCTCAAGAACTAACAACGCTTCTCTCCCTCCTCAGGTGTACAACTTCAGCTCTACCACTGCACCCCGCACAACACACACACAAAGCTTCCACAGCAAATCTGAGCGCTGCAGCTCAGTGGTGTCCTCGGCAGCCACCACGAAGGTGATGTAGACCTGCAGCACTGTTGTCAGCCACGAACCATCACAGAGACAGGGTGCAACCTAGGAGAATGGTGTTGAAAGAAAAAAAGGGGACCAAGGCAGGAACTTGAAAGTTAGTTCTTTCATACAACTCAAGGAGAGATGAAAGGAAATATGCCAGGGGTCTTGTCTTAGGTTTTCATAGGACTCTCTAATTCCTATGTCCAACTAAGAGGATTTAGTTTATTTCTTGTTCTTGGAGGTCCATAAATTTTGTCCTAACATTAGAATTCATTTCTGTGAAACTCTGTTACCTGTAGTCAGAAGACCATGACTAAAACACCATTCTTAAGAAATTACTTATTAGGGGAAGTACTTTTTTTCTACACCAAAGATTACATCCATTTGGTTCCCTGAATTATCATCTTCCACAGATCGAAGAAGCTATCAATAAAGAGCACATTAAGTACGATGTGAAAATGAGTTCTGAGAATGTAACTGAGTAGATAAGATTGAGCAAAATTTTTTAAAGTTTAATGATTAAACTGCATTTTTACTCATTTATCAACTTTTTAAAACATTAATGCTGTGGGATCTATAACTGCATTTCTATTTTAGGGGGAAGCTTCCACAGACATGTGTTGTGGCATGGTTTAAGATTTATGGAATTCCAGCGTGCTCAGAAATATACCTACTCAGAAATATAGCCCTTATTATGGTTCGCCAACTGCAAACATGTGAAGTAGATGAATATACAACAGAGGGATCAAGGGATATTAGATGTCTTTTTAAAATAAAAGAAAGCCTTAGATGTTTCAAGGATGACAGAGAAGAGGCAATCTTCATACTCAAGTGAGGGCAGAAAAGTTGGATCTTATAACCAGGATGCTTGTCCCCAAAATTCACTATCCCCATGAACATCTCTCATTAAGAACAATTGGCACTAGTGTGCTAGCCTAAGGAACTGGAGAGGGGCACTTCTCCCCAATTTCACTTTCTGGTCCAAGTGTGGACACATGAGCCTTTTCTTCGTTGTCTGTACTACAGCTTGAGACCAACTGGAATGTTTAAACAAGACTTCTCTATGGCTCAGAAATAATGAAAGACAGGAAATGCAGGTGTAGGCTGAAGTTCTTATCCCTTTGTTGTAGAAGGAATTCCTTTCAACCACCTGCTTCAACCCCTCCATCACCAGCTACTGTGGCCTGGGAAAGTCCAGAAACTTGCCAGGATCCCCCCAGCCTCGGGTCTTTTCTTCCTCAAGTGTCTTCTTCACAGGTGCTGCCTCTACCTTTACATGGAATCAGACAGTATGCAGAAACCCACATCTATTTCATTCCTTGAAGAGTTTTGTGCACACATGCACATTCACACAGACACATGATACCACACCACAAAATCTGGACTTCTAAAGATTCTACATTGGAGCCCAGGGGCCATGAGGGCTTACGTCACATACCAAGCGAGTGGGAAATCCCTTCCTGAATGCTCATTATCCCAAAACCCCCTACCAGGTTGGAGCCAGCAGGCATCTCTCCTCTCGCCCTTCCCCATGGCAACAGCCAGGCTCCTCCACTCCTCTCCCGCCTTCCTTCTTGTGGTGTTTCAACCCTTTGTCCCCACAGGAACCACAAACTAAGTTCCTTTTCTTGCCTAATGCATAGCATTTTAGAAACCATCTTTTGCTATTTAAACATCCCCTTGGGATCTCACTTTCTACCCTTAGAAATGTGTCAAAGAATTTCTTCCACATGGGTGCAGTGCATTTCTAAGGATCATTCCGCTGAACAACACTTTGTCTGTCTTTGTACAAAAATTAAACCCAGAGAATAATACAAAATTAGAGAACCCACTTCACTCAAATTACTTGTCTTCAATGGCCATAGACCTGATTCTATCCAAACTTCAGGCCTGCCTTGATGTGATGAGCATTACTGCCATCCACTGGCACAAGTACCTGGATGTCTGGACCCAAGGGACCACACCCAAGGAATAAGAAGCTTAGGACCTATTTTTTTAGTATCTCGTTTTGTATCTGAGGATCCATCTATTCACTTGATTGACTCTGGAAATCTCCTTTTTGAGAAAACTATGCCTTTTCAAGTGAGCATGATTTTATCAGTTCTTGGTATTCACAGCATCAGGGCCAGCTTTGCGGGCATGTGACCCATGCCTTCCTACAAAGCCCCATGCTCAGAAGGGCCCCATGGTTGGTTTAATGGTCTATAGCCACTATCTTAAAATTCTTAATTGTCTTTGAGCAAGGGCCCTTTCCCCTACATTTTCACTTCTCACTGGGTCCCACATATGATGCAGCTGGTTTTGCCTGATATTTATATAAGAGGTACACACAGAAGGAATAGGAGGTAGGTCTTTTCCTTCCAATGGCCTTAGAAACAGTGGTAGAAATGATCTGAGTAATCATTACATACAAAGCCTTTTCATCAGATGAGAAAATGGAATCCCAGGGATACCACTTGGGAAGTAAATGGCCCCGGGTCTCACATCTCACTGGTGGGACGAACATTGCTTTGTGCATCAGCGTCATTCTCTTAGAGCTGCAGGAGTCACCATCCACCCTATTTCCTATGTGAATAGTGGTCCCTAGAGATGTGTCAGACAATGACTCAGAACTCCACCTCCAAACCAGCACAATCTCCCCCTCTTCCCACATAGTATTGGGGCACATCTCACCTTTTGTTGCCTTTTCTGGGTCCACTTAAGAACATGCACTTGGGCAAGAAAAAGGCAATACTGCAAAAGGACGTCTCTAGGAACAGGTACCCAGAGAACTGGGGAGGATTCTAAATGATGGAAGAAACCAGAAATTCGTAAAGAGAAAGAGGCTCAGAGAACATTTTTGTTATAAATAAAATTTTATAATGCTGGCAGGGAGATGAAAACACTAGAAAGGCAAAGCTGGAGTGGGTGGATGACAGCTGTAGGCAGCTGGAGGAGAGAGAGTAGGGAGATCATCAAGGCACAGCAGTGGGAAAAGGACCTGGAAATAATGAACATGAAACCCTACTGAGGAGTGAGGTGAAACAATTAGAGACACAGAATGGGCCAATAACAGCATTACTTACTGCCTCTGTCCCCTGTTAAAAGAGTTTTAATTTGCTACTAATTTTGATGTGCTAACATGTGCTGCCCAAGGAACAAAACATACTGTTCAAATCCCAAGGTCATTTGAGCCAGGTTTTGAGGTTTCTCCAAAGAGGGCATATCTGAGTCCACCTCTGGCAGGAGATTTGATTGAGGCAAGACTTGCCTCAGAGAATAATCCTCCTGCATTCATGTGTAGCCATTGTCTGGCCCTTGTGGATGCCTCTGGTGTTTGGGAATTCTCTTTCTGTTGGGAGATTAAAAGAAGATTGTTTAAATTTACAAACTACAACCCAGATTAAAGCTCAGCCCCAGGGGGTAGTAGCAGATGGGAAATATGAATTTAGTGAAAAAAACATCTGAACATTTGGAGTAAATTTGAAAACAGAACCATCTGTTAAATAATCGGATCCAGTAGACTCCACACATTGTACCACCAGCTGCTGTCAAATAGGAGATTATGAAACCTTGTAATAAATGCTCCACTAAGCCTGTTTGCTTGTTTCAGGGTTAACTTGGGGCAGAGCTGCAAAGCTGTAAGGAGGAAATTCTGGAGTCCTTTTATGTAAGCATTTCTTCCAGGTGTATGTCTTCATTTCAATTCAGATGTCCACTGTGGACGTAGAAGGGACTTCAAGCCCTACGGGTGAGGTTGGAAGAGAGGCGTAAGAAGGGAGCTCCCCAGCTCCTCTGCTCCTTCTTTAGTGTGAGTTCTGACATCCTCTCCTGTCTCCCCTGGTGTTTCTCCAGTCGTCTTCCATCCTCTGCTCTTCCAGGGCCCAACATGGTGGGTTGGTCTCAGACATAACATGGCAAGAGAAATACTGGCCAGGATTGAAATGGAGGTAAGGATCAAGGCTTTTTTCTTTACTTCTGGTTTTGCCCACAGAAATGAGGGGGAATTATTAAGGCAGAGAAGTAGTCAATAATAATCCCAATAAAAAGACAAGAGGGAACATTCTTCCCATTTCTAGCCCACAACTTCTCTTCTTTCTTTGGTCCATGTCCAGCTCCCAAAACTCTTGTTCTGAATATGTCTTGCTCACTTTGATGACTGAACTATTCTGGGGGTGGCCGAAGAGAAGGTCTCTGTTAATTGCAGTCTCCCAAGAGAACACAGACCTATAAGAATCTGGAGCAAACGGTTTGATTCAAGGGCATCCTTATATCTGGTCAAAACCTGGGAGTTTTTCTCACCTTCTCCTTCTCTCATTACCCACATCTAATCCATCAGTAGGTCCTTTTGCTTCTGTCCTCAAAATGTTTCCAAACTTCTCTCCACATTCTCTTCACCTCTTGCCTGGTTGACTGCCTCCTAACTGGTCTTAGCCTACCCACGCTTGCCCCACCCCAGTCCTATCTCCAGCCAGTAGCAGCAGGGGTCTTTGAGAAGCTTAACTCAAATGATGTTGTCCTCCTGCGTCAAATCCTCCAATGGCTTCTACCGTACCTGGAATAAAGTCAAACTCCATTCTGTCCTATAGGATCTGGTCTAAACGATATGATCACTTCAGTTCATCAGTCTTCCCCTCACTCCAACACTACAGAGCCACCAGCCTTTCCTTCTGGCTGTTCCCACAGCTTTCCCCTTGTTGCTATAACCGCCTATGTAAAGTAGCTGCCCCACCCTGCTCCCCAAGTCTACTCTCTCCTCAGCATCTGCACTGTTTCCTTCACAGTATGTAACACAACCTGAAATTAAGTAGCTTGTTTATCTGATTGTTTATTTGTTTGTTTGTCACCTGTCTTTCTTCACTAGAATACAACCTCATTAAAGTCTGGGAATGTTTCTGAACTGTTCACTCCTATACCCTGGCCAGTGTTTAAATGCTTGTGAAAGTAATGCATTTCTGGCTAGAGATGCCACAAAGAGATTCAGGACTGAGGACACTTAATAGATTCTCTCTTTCAAAGCCTTTCAAGTTCAGTGATTTCAGAGCCTCATTTGAAAATTTGAGCCAATATATTGCATTTGTTCAACAGTTACATTCATGGTTATCAATGAAAATGATATGCATGGATGATACCCATTCCATGTAGAGCCCACTTTCCCTGCTGGCATGTAGTTATAATCATAGAAAACGCTTGTGTTTGAGAAATGCCCAACCATTTCAAAGTGCATCCTTCCCACAATGTCCTTCACCCTTTCACCATAGCCCTCTGAAGTGGTACCATTTCACCGCTGGGGAAACTGAGGCTTGGTGACATTAGCTGACCTTTCACAAGGGTTCAGAGATAGGTAGGAAGCACCTGCACAAGTCTCCTGCTTTCCCGCTCAGCCGGGCTGCCTCTCATTATCTCATCTGATGCTCAAAAAATTCCTGACATGTCAGAAGGGCAAGATCATAATCCCTGTGACATTCCAATGAAGACTTCACATCACATGTATGGATGCCAACCTTGGCTGGAGAACCCCATTCTGCACAGATCAACCTAGCAAACAGGATTACAAGGGTTTGCTTAATCTCACGCAAGTATCAGGGTAAGCTCTGCCAAGCTGCTGCCCTGTGTGCAGGACAGGCAAAAGATGGACCCATGCTTTTTCCAGCACTACCTACCTACCCCAGTGCCTGTCACAACCTTCAGGGCCTCTTTGGTTCCTCTCTCTCCTTTACCACCACCCACCCACCTACCTACTGAGTCACCATGTAGGCTGGGTTCTCTCTCCCACCCACCATCATCTCCTCTCTTGCACCACTATTCTTTAGTTGTAAGCTAGTCTGACTGCATTCAAATCTCTGCTCTACACTTACTAGGTGACCAGTGACCTTGGCAAGTTATCTCCCTAACTGGTAAAATAAAGGTAATAAGAACTGATCTCACAGCAGTAGTATGAGGACAAAATTTCTCAGTGTCTATAAAGCACTCAAAATAAGACAAGAGGAAGTACTATGAAGCTGTGAGCTGTGATTATTATCATGAGTCTTTCTAGGTCCTTATTAGCACTCCTCTGGATTCTCATTTTTAATCTACTAAAAAGACCCTTAATTTCTGTCTTTCCCACCATTTCTACTCACCACAGAGCTTCCTATCTATAAAATGGGCCATTTCACCCCTTGACTTACAAGCTTAACAGCATTGTACTGGTGTTTCGATGAAATTAAATGTCATCCACAAGGTCATGATCTGGCCCCCTCATCCGCCTTCCACCTCACCCTATGCCACCTCTGCTTTGCTCATTTGGTTACAGCTTTACTGGCCTTGTGCCAAGTTCTAGAACACACTGATTTTTTTTATATGCTAGGCCATTCGCACATGCTATTCCCGTGGTCTCAAACTCTGTTCCCTTTGTTCTCCATATCCTTCTGTTCACAACTCCGAGCAGCCTTTCCTGTCTACCTTATTTGAGAGAAGGCACTCCCATCCATTATTTTCTGACTTGGTCCTCAAGATATTTCTTAAAAGCACTTGTCACACTTCCTAATTACAGCATATATTTGTTTCTTTGCTTATTCTTGTTGCTCTTTTCTCTTTCCACAAAATGAAATTGTCATTAAGCTGGTGACCATATCTGTCTTAGCATAGCAGCAGAACTTAAAGCAATACTCAGAACATGAGAGATCCTCCACAAATATTTTTGGGTGAGTGTTAAGTCTATATGATCATGAACCAAGCAATATTTTCTGCAACTTCTGGATAGATGGTTTGAATGCCAGCCCCAGAACTGCTATAAACATTCAAAAGTGTTTTTAGCCTGTAGACATGACCTACAGGAATGACCGTATTTGACTTCAGCTAACACTCTTACTAATCCCACAGGTTTTATTTCTCTTGTAGTTTTGACCAGAGCTCTTATTTTAGAAAACTAAATGACCAGGGAAAGTTTTAAAGATGCTTTAAGTAACCAGTTTTGAAAAGTTTATTATTGCTTGATGCTAAACACACACACACACACACACATCCACACACACACTTTTTAATGAATAAAAAGTAAAGCTTCCCTTAGGAAGAAACAAAAAGAGAGAGCTGAGAGTTATAGACATATAAAGGGACCAAAATAATTAAAATGTCACCCATGAGTTTCACTAAAGAGAAATTAAAGGGGATTTCATTAAATTTCTCTACATCTTAAAGGAAAAGGAAATGAGGTCCATTAAAATTGATTGGGTTACTCAAAGGTGAAGCTGTGGCGGTGTGTGCACATGTGTGCGTGTGTGTGTGGTAGGAGGGGGGAGTAGGAAAACTGTTAAGCCCAGCAAAACCTCATCAGACAATGGTATGGCCCTGCTGACTAGCACTTTGAAGATTTCCTGTAAGTTTGTAACTACAGAAAAGAGCAAATAAGTTGAATGAATTCCTAGCTTCCTTGCTTCTTTGTTTCCTTCCTTCCTTCCTTCGTTCCTCCCTTCTTACCTTCCTCCTACAAATTTTGATTGAATTCCCCCAATACACCCAGGACTGCACTAGGCACTGTGAAATCAAAGATGATGAATACCTAGTCTTTGCATTCAAGAGACCCACATATCTGTAGAGAAGACAGATATGTAGAAAAGTAACAAGCCCCAAGCATCTCAGCTACAAAAGGAGATACAAACTACAGTGACAAGGTGATGACTTTTATTTAGGGGTAGCTAGAGCACAGGATTGGGGTAAGGAAGGCTCCTCGGTGGCAGTGACAACTACATGGAGCTCTGAAGGTTCCATGGGAGCTTGGTGCATGGTCAAGTGAGGACAGGGATGCCTGGCAGAGGCAACAGTCAGGTCGGAGATCCCATGTTGCCATCTCGGATCATTCAGCTCTATCATGTTTGTTTACCCACTCATGTAGGAAGCTAGCCTTGCCCAGGCCTGGCGCTAGGAGGGAAACAAATGCCCTTTGACAGTTAAAATATGCTAAGAAAACACAAAACAGAAATGACTTTACATTGGAAAGAAAGTAAGAAAGCAAAAAAAAATCAATCAATCAATCAATCAATCAGAGTAGCAGAGAGTTAGAAAGGACTTTAGGATTCTCCAAACCTTCTGTTGTCCAGATGAGAGGGGGCAAGTCAGGGACTCTCCCTGAATCACACTGCCCCTCCCCAACCACCCCTTCTCTTCAGGCTCTGCAAAATCAGCCCAGATCTCTGCAGTAGGAGGAAAGTGCCCAGTCTCCAGTACAAGGGAGCAAGTTCAAGGCTTCACTGCTTCCTTGCTGGGTGACTCCAACCAAGCTATCTGTCTTCCGTGAATCCCAGTTTTCTCATTGGTAAATGAGAGTGAGGATGTTACCTACCCACTTTGCAAGACTGTGTGAGCATAGCAGGTAGCAGCATGTGTAAGGCCACACTTGCACTTGATAGATCTTGTGGGGAAAAAAAAAATCTGTACTCACAAATGCAAAGCAGCAACCAGGAGTGAAAGCCCATGCTGCCACAGGTAGCTGACAGACCAGGGCTGTCCCCCTCAAATGCTAGAAGATTTAACACCCAGAATGCCCTGCGAGAGGTGCTTGCCCGGCCCCTCAGCCCACGCATGCCCCTCATGCAGACACAGATGTGCCGTGGCCCAGTGGTCATGCTGCCCTGCCCTGGAAACGCATCTGCCCAGGATCACAGAGATGTCAGGGGAAGCCGCTCTGACTCCGTCTTCAGGAACAATCTGACACCGGAGTTTTCTTTCACCAGCCAGAGGAAACATGTGGGATGAATTAATGGAGGCAACTGAAGAAAGCAACTACAGACAACTTCAGTGGGCTCCCATACTAGGGTGCAGGGGTGGGCTTTGGGGGACATCCAGGCTGTCCCTGCCCCCAACCAGTTGCCCCTCAGCCAGCCCTCAAGCCAGAGATGTGCGATTTGAGCCCAAGCAGTCAGGCTCATGACTTAGGTGCCAAGAGGGATAATAGTGAGCAACACAGGCGCAGCACCTTGTGGGAAGAGCAGCTTCACATTTGCAGGTCAGGAACACCAGGGAGCCAGGCCAAAAGGAGTATCAGAAGCCCTAAATTTCACCCTTACAGTCTGGGTAAAGTTGAGCTGGGAGACAGTGCACCTGTGGCTTTAAAGGCTCCATTACACTGGGAAACACTTCTTTTCTTTTCCACCTACCCTGGCCCATGGTCTTTGCCTTTGTCTCCACAAGTGAAGCAGTAGCTTCTTTCTAGGCACACATTCCCCAGGGGTAATAAAGCTGGGTACTGGATTTGCTAATGCTCCGTCCCTCTCCCATCTTCCAAAGTGTCCTCTCTTCCACTGGCTGCCCTGACCCAGGGTCAGTTCTCCATGGAGGCATTTCATGTCTTGGCAAGTGATGTCCTACTTGAAAAGTATGGTCTGCACCAAGAGGTGTCGCCAGGTGCTCACACCTGCCTGATGCGGGACATCCCTTCCTTTCGAGGGACATGGTGCAAGGGGCAGGTTAAGGAGAGAGGAGGATGAGAAACAGGGTGTCAAGTATCTAACAAGGTACTTGAAGTGGAAACAAGGAGAGGCGCTGGTAGAGGTTTCTTCTAACTGGAGACTGCTGTCTCAGATCAGCCTGGCAGACGGCCACAGCTAGGGTGTTTGTGACATCCTGCTGCTCTGGGCCAAGTGAAATGAATTTCTCTCCTCCGTGGGGAGAAATGTTTATCTAATACAGGCTGAAAGGGGGAAGGTGGGAAGTTAAAAGGAAGGTTAAATACAACCGGCACTGAAGTGGAGTCTTGGATAACCTTTGGAAATTCCACTGTGATTATTACCTCTGCTCCCATCTGAGTTCCACACCCCTCTTCCCTGCCAGAGCATGCTCCTAGCATTTTCTAGGCTCCACTGGGTTCCCTCTGCAGGAGATGCTTCACAGCGAGGCTGTCTTCGTGGTCTTGTCTCTGTGATGGATGGCCGCCATCATCCATCCTCCCCTGGGAGTCTGCACATCTGGGCGCACTTAATCAGCTTGTGAGATCGGAATGGGGAAAGGAACACCAGGGCCACTGCCAGCTAAGGGACACTGAGAGGTGGAGCATGAAAGCATCAGCCCCATTTTGTATGAGTTCTAAGAAGGGGCAGTCATAGAGTGAAATAAGTTCTCCCTGAAGCAATCTTCATAAGACCCTGGCCACTGTAAATGGTGTGTTTTCAGTCACATAGGGCTTCCTTTCTTCCTTTCTTTTCTTTTAATTGCTGAAAATATACATGACATGGAATTCAGCATTTGAATAATTTTTAAGTGTATACAGTTCAGTGGCATTAAGTACATTCACATCGTTGTACATCACCACTACCATCCATCTCCAGAAGTTTTTCATCTTCCCAAACTGAAATTTTATACTCATTCAATTCTCTCTATTCCTTCTCTTCCCAGCCCCTGGAAACTACTATGCTAACTTTCGTCTCTACAAATTTGACTACTGTAGGAACCTCATACAGGTCGAATCACACAATATTTGTTCTGTTGTGCGCGTGGATTATTAAATTTAACATTATGTCTTCAAGGTTCATCCACGGTGTCACATGTAGCAGATTTGTACGTCTGGATAGTATTCCACGGTATGTATAGGCCACATTTTTTTTTTTATCCATGCATCTGATGACAGAAATTAAGTTGCTTCCACCTTTTAGCTATGAATATGGGTGTACAAATATCTCTACAAGACCCTGATTTCAGTAATTTTGGTTATATGCCCAGAAATGGAGTTACTGGATTGCATGGCAATTATATGTTAAATCTTTGAGGAGCCGCCATATTGTTTTCCATTGCAGCCGCGCGCACTACTTTATATTCCCACCAGCAGTGCACAAGGGTTCCTATTTCTGCACAGACTCACCGCACTAGCCATTTTTTGTTGTGTTGTATTTTATTTTGTTTTTCATAATAGAACTTTCATTGTTTTTTCTTCCAAATGGGCAATTTATATTTCCCAGGGTGAAGAATTTCCAGTTTACTTCCTTCAATCATCATCGGCAGGCAGTTATCTCAGCAATGATATTCTTCTAAATGGTGTGGGTACCGCTTTTCTGAACACCACAGTCCCTGAAATTCAGAATTCTGGACTGAAGAATTTTCCCAGAGTTCAGAAATTTTAGGAAATCTGTGCTCTCTCTGTGGAAAATCCTGTAAGTGATGGCCCGTTCCATTCTTGCTGGAAAAAAAAAGTTACTCTGCTTCAGGAGGAGGCAAGTAAGGCACAGAAATAAATAATGTGGGGAAAAAGAAATGCAAGCTGTAGGCATAGGTCTCTGGGAACTCGACTGCTCCTGGGCTGTTGCTGTGCAGCTTTGTGCCCTGGGCAGCCACTGAACTCACCTCGCCTCACTTACCCCACGTGAAAGGGAAAAGCCATGTTTTGTTGTAGGAGTGATTTTATATTTATATTATGATTTCTTCATACAATCTATACATAGATATATGTGCAATATATATCTACAAATGCATATGTGGGTACTCACACACAACCACAGATAAACACACTTTTTTCCATCAATGCCTAAATTTGATCAATTCAGATATATTTTGTTTTTTTACAAGCAATCTTTTTTTTTTTTTTTGCCTTGGTGTCTCTCTTCTCTCCCTGACGCTTACAAACTTTACCCCCTCTGCCAGTGCAGCCCGTGTGAGCTATCTAGTATGCGCCTTTCCGCCATGTTCTCCATACTTACATGATCATATAAATAACTGCATGTTGATACTGCATATGACAGTTGTGGAAGCCCTTATGAAAATGGGACGCCATACATGCTCTTCTGCATTTGGGCTTTGTCACTCAACATTTCCTCCTGGAGTTCTCTCCAAATCGAGAGGCAAGCTCTAAGTCGGTCTCTGTAATGGCTTAATCCGTGGTTTGACTGTGCTGTAATTTATCCAACCGCCCCCCTCTTGGCGAGCATTTGGTTTTCCTGTGCTCCACTCGGCAGCCTGAGCGCCACTCATGGATTGTGACTCAGCTGCTCAGCGCCTTCCAGAGGTGCCTTTCTCACTCAAAGTGAAATCCAGTGGCCTCCCATGGCCTATGAGGCCCTAAATGATCCCTTCACTCTCCCTTCCCCACCATCTCCTGCCTCCCTCCTTCTGCTCCAGCCACCTGGCGCTTTGCTGCTCCTCAAACCTGTCATGCATGTTTTCACCCCTGGGCCTTTGCACTTACTGTCCTCTTGGATCTTAGAACGTTTTTTCACAGATATCTACATAGCTCACTTCTCCAGGACTTTCTCTCAAGGCTCTATCTGTAGCTTTCAGTCTAAATAAGCAATCCCCTTCCCCTTGCCATTCCCTGTCTCCCTTCCCTGCTTAATTTTTCCTATCCGCTTCCCATTAGAATATAGACTCTACAGGGCAGGCATCTAACTGTTTTTGCTTAATTCTATATTCCCAGTATCTATAGTAGTGTCTGGCACTTAGCAAGGTTCAACAGATATTTATTGACTGAAACAAGGAATATAGGGATAAATGAACAAACAAATACATAAGGCAATGTGGGATGTGGGCGATTATGGGACGCAGGACAGCATCTCATCTGAACCAGAGTAGAGACCATTTTCATGGCTTTATCAAACTAAAGTTTCACCGAATTCCTAGTGAGGAGCAATTGGACATGACATAGGAGTGACACTGTACTTGAGACTTAGGTGTTAATCACAGACGCACACTTAACTACTCCTTGAACGATCGAGAGCCCATTCTATGGGATAGATCGGCCAGTGTTGTCTTTGTGAAATCCAGACTCAGACCCCTCTGGTCCCATTATACAGAGCTCTGTGTCCAGTAGGTTACAAATAACAAACTGTGACCGCATAGCTTAGTAGCTGAGGGCACTGACTCTGGAATCTGACTCCCTGGGTTTAAACCTCGCTCTGCCCATGACCTCTGCATGAGCTTGGACAAATTACTTGACCTCTCTGTGCCTCAGTTTTCTACGTGTCCAATGGGAACAAGAAGAGTTCTGACATCAAAAGTTTTTTGCCACATGGGGCATAAGTTAATAGATGTAAAACACTCGGAACAGAACTTGGCTCCTAGCAAGTGCTCAGGTTATAAGGATTAAAGAGGTTGAACACAAACTCTGGATACAGACTGCCTGGGATCGAACCCAGGCTCTCCTATTTACTAGCTGTGTGAACTTGGGCAAGTCACATAACCTCTTCTATTCAGGGTCATCAACTGTAAAATGGAGATAATCATAGTCTCTCCTCCCAACAGTGTTGTGAGAATTAAAGGTGTTTATATATATAGAATCTAAACTTACATCTGACGCACATTAAATGCCATAGATCAAGCAGATAGTGTTATCGTTGTTATCATCGTCACTTCATCATTATCATTATATGTGTAGCTGGATTCTGAGTTACCGAGAAGAGAGCAGATAAAAAGCAGCTTTTGTGCAAGAGCATTTAAGCAACACCTATCCTTTCCCAGGCCTGCCACACATCACGCAGGCAATTCTTTTCCCAGAAAACTTGTACCTGGTATGGACCCTAAACCACCACCCCTCCTTTTTATCTTCATCAGTGGAATCAGTCAGCTCTTCTGTGTTTCCAGAGAACCTTGTCTTTGTCCTTAATTCCCCTTCCCTGGCTGTAGGAACTGCAGGTGGCCCCACCTCTGAGGTTTCCACAGCTGTGACCATTTCTCACCAGAAGCTATGAGGACCAGCAGAGGTAGAAATCAGAATGTGTCACCACAGGGCCAGAAGCAGAGGACAGAGGTAGAAACTGAATAGCTAGCTGTTAGCCTCTCCACCTCTTTCTGTAGAATGAGGTTAATAACCATACTGACCCCATGGAGTCACTGTGAGGCCTGAGGAGAGAAAGGATGGAAAAAGTTAGCCTAGTACCTGGCATATAGTGAGAAATGATGGGTGAGTACAAGTGTGCTTGGGGCACTAGAGGAACACAGAACGTGAACTTTGCAGGGGCCAGAGATAGCAAGGGAGGTGTGGGGACTGCAGTAAACTGTGTTATCTGCTTCTCCTTTTCAGGGAGTATTGCACTTGCCTGCTCCGTGGAAGCAGTCTTGGCCATGTGACCTTTCTGGTCAATGAAATGCAAATGACAGTGACATGTTCCCTTTGGGTAGCAGCTTTAAGGGTGAGTGCATGGCTTGAAATACACTTTTCCCTGCCTCAGCCACCATGGAGAATTTCTGAGATGGAGATTTCATCAGTCTGGAGAGTTGAACTGCTGTGATGATCAGAGTCCTTTTGTTGGCTTGTAATTGATGTGTAACATACCTGAAAAACAAATTTCGCTTCAATCCACTAAAACATCAAATGGTCGGTTGCTGTAGTCTGAAAGCATCTTGATATTGCTGGGGTCTGAAATCAAGGAGGAGAATGTCACAAGAAGAATCTGGTGGGTGGGTGGGTGAGAGTCAAACCAGAGCACTAGTGTGTTAAGGTGCTCAAGCTTTGCCCTGAAAATCATCGAGGAGATGCTCCAGACAAGTCCTCCTGCCCTTGATGGGCTCACAGTCCCATAACACATTCTTTGCATGGTGCCTGGTGCAGGGTCACAGAATGATAACCACTTCTAAAATCCTCAGTGGCTCCTTCTTTGCTAAAAGAGAAACAACATTTTCATCTGGCAATCAAAAATACATATTCATGACTGTATTTACCCCACTGCTTAGCAACGTGGATTGCCCACTGTAGACACAATGGTCTACGTTACTGCCTACAGAACACGTTTCGGCAATCCTATTTTCCAACCTTTGTTCACATCTTTCTCTCCCACACATATTGATCTTCTCTCCCCAATTTATCGAAGTCCCAGGGTAAAGTCACAGGCCATTAAAGAATTGGAGCTCTGGTCCTGGTTAGTTTAATGGCACTCATAGGAACCCTATTACTAACTTTTGAAAAATTCTCTTAGCCACTCTGGTTCTCATAAGTAAAATGAAGATCATTGGACTAGATACTCTCAAAGTGCTTTTCAGCTATAACACTTGGGATTTTACATTCCAATTCAGCAAAAGTAACTGCTCCCATCTCCAAACTCCTTTTCCTCTGTATTTTTCATGTCTAAGATGCTGTCTTATGCCATCTAGTCTGAAGACTCCTCTCACCTCCTCCCTCTTTCCCAGACCTCTTCCCTTGATCTGCAGAATTTTTGATCTTTGATGCATTCATATTTCCCATGATCAGGAAAACTTCTCCTCTCCAAATCTCATATTTCCAGGTGGAAAAGTCTCCTAAATTAACATCCATGGTCTCTCTTGGTGCCTCTAGTCATTTCTCCCTTGAGGTAGATGACCAACCTGATGGGTGTTTGGAAGAAGGAACAATATATTGGTGCTCAGCCCCTTCTCAGTGGTTCTTTTCTGTGATCCATCTGCCAAGGACACAGCTGACCTCTCTGCCATTAAATCTGGAGTTAGCCCTGTGGGAAAGCCTAGCACTGCCAGTATTACTCAAGATTCAGGTTGGCTGAAAATGACAGAAAACCCCAAATGACTAGAGTTTAAGTCAGATAGGACTTTCTTCTTTATCAAACGTAAATGAAATCAGCATTAAGCAGTTCAGGGCCAGCATAGCACTTCATTACTGTCTTAGTCAGTTCAAGCTGCTGTAACAAAATACCATAGACTGCATGGTTTAAACAACGAAAATGTGTTTATCACAGCCCTAGAGTCTGGGAAGTCCCAGATGGAGGTCCAGTTCGGTTCTTGGTGAGGGCCCTCTTCCTTGGTTGCAGACAACCGCCTTCCAGCTGTGCTCTTGCATGGCAAAGAGAGAAATCATCTCACTCCTGTCTCTTCCTATAAGGGTACTAATCCCATTCACAGGGTCACCCTCATGGCCTTACCTCAAAGCCCATCTCCAGTACCATTGCATTGGGGATTAGGGCTCTGGTGTGAATTGGGGTAAGACACAAACATTTAGTACATAGCATTCTGCCCTTGGCCCTCCCAAACTCCCACCCTTCTCACATGCAAATTATTTATTCCACCCAACAGCTCCCAAAGCCTTAACTTCTTCTGTCATCAACTCTAGAGACTTAAGTCTAAAGCCTTATCTAAATATCATCTAACTCAGATCTGAGTGAGACTTGATGTGCAGTTCACCCTGAGGCAAAATTTCACACCAGCTGTGAACCCATGAAACTAAACAAGTTATGTGCTTTGAAAATACAATGGCGGGATAAGCATAGGATACATATTCCCATTCCATGAAAAACAAGAAAGAAGTAAGGGATGACAGGCCCCAAGCAAGAAAACTTAACAAGGCAAACTCCATGGGATCTCAAATAAGTCTCTCTAGCTGGATGCTTTGCCTTCCAGACTCACTGAAACAATAGTACCACCTTCTAGACCAAGAAATCTAGTTGAGGTTCTCTAGAGAAACAGAAAGAGAGACAGAGAGACAGACAGAGAGAGAGAGAGAGAGAGAGAGAGAGAGAGAGAGAGAGAGAGAGAACTGGCTAAAAAGTTAAATGATTTGCTTTGCAAGCTAGAGATAGAAGAAAGGCAATGATGCAGGCCCAGTTTGAGTACAAAGGCATGAAAACCCAGAGAGCCAGTAGTGTAAGTCCCAGCTGAAGCCTGCGTGCCAGGGAAGAGGCATGTCCCAGCTCTGCAGTCAGGCAGAGTGAGATCAGATTCTCCCTTCTTTTGTCTTTATGTTCTATTCAGGCCCTCAACAGATTGGATGATGTCCCCCCATATAAAAGAGAGAAACCTGCTTTACTAAGTCCATCAATTCCGATGGTAGTCTCATCTGGGAACACCCTCAAAAATACACCCAGAAATGATATTTAGTCAGATATTTGGGCCCTCCATAACTTGCTCAAATTGACACATAAAATTAACCATCATAATTGCCATCAGAAAAGCAGGCACCTTTTGTGTTATTGTTCCATCATTGTCAACATATAGTTAGAACCTAATGGTGAAAGATAGCTTCTCAAACTCCAGCCATCACATCCACTTTCCAGTTAACAGAAAGAACAAAGGAGATAAAGAAAGTCTTTCCTTAAATGCACTTCCTAGAAGACTCCACTTACAGGCATACACCATTTAAACTGCACTGGACTGGACTTAATCATATGGCCATACTGAGTTGCAAAGGAGGCTGGGAAATATGGTCTTTATTCTGGGTGACTAGGTGTCCCACTAAAACCTGGAAATTCTACTAATAAGAAAAAGGCTATTGTATATTGGGAACAACTAGCAGTCTTGGCTATCTCATTCATAACAGAAGTCTAAACAAGCCCACTTAGCCATTGTTTAGAACTACATTCTCAGTTTATCAATCATGAAGGAGAAATTTGGATCTCCTTTGGCCTGCCTCTTATGTGGCTCTCTCGATTGTTTCAAACTCAGAAGTGGAAGAAGGGATGTATTTATTGAATGCCAATACCTTCAACATATCATAGCGAATCAATAAAGATGGTTAACTGAATATAGCTGTCTCAGTTCTGTTCTGGAAACAAGATATCAATACACCAAAGAAATATCTATCCCCTTCCCACTGAACATATGAATATGAAAATATGAACATTTTTCTACATAACACAAGCATCTTATGAGAATAGCATAGAGCAGTATTGAGAAATTGCTCTGGAGGAAGATAAATGGGAAAATATAGCCATCTTATTCTTAGCCACCCAATTCTAAAGTTAAAGATGTTAGCCATATATTCCCAAAGAGCAAGGGGCTGATACATGAAAACTTACTTGTGTCTTGTAATTTTTTTATTAAGGACAAAGCAAACTTAATATTGAAGTGCCATGATTTTTTACAAGAATTGTATCTATTTTCCATTAGATACATATCTTATTTTACATATTAGATGCATATACATTAGACAAATTTTAGGTGAGGTACCAACAAAGCTGTTCATAATTTTTGTTTAAGGGCACATATTATTTAGGACAGACAAAAAAACCCACCCACATTTGAATAAGTTAGAGTTCTTCTCTTATTCACAGAATGATTCATTTCATGTCACACACACTTCATTTTTGACTCATAAAGTACGTCAAAACAGGCTTTGTAAGACATAATTATTGAGGCTATTTTAGGCTGCTATTCACTGCTTTTCCCTAGCCTCTCTGCATTAATAACCAGTTTTTTTCCTCTTTAGTATTTAGTATCCAACCAAAAAGAATGGGTGTCAGCCAATCAGCATCTTGGATGATGACTCATGCCATCAAAAGCTTAAAAATATTGAGTCCTTATCAACAAAAATTAAGCCTGCTGTTACACACTTAGGCACTGAGCTAGGTCAGGGAATACAGTGGAAAATAAGACGTGGCTCCTGCTCCATTTCTCACCTGCTGAAAATGGAAATGCTGGATCCTTCCCAAGGGAAATTTGTATTTTAACACCAAATAATCAATGTCACTGACTTTACAGCTAACAAACTGCCTTCATTTGCATTGAGCTCATTTGAGATGCACAGCATCCTCAACGGAAGTCTCCATCATTAGCCCCGTTTACCAGACCAGGAAACTGAGGCTTGACTTAAAAAGCTAGTCCCCACATTATTTTGAATTCCAACATCAAAATTGTCCATTATTCCATATGTTCCTCAATTCTGGAAATCTTTCCAGAAGGTCTGGATAAAAAAAGTACCGAGCATTTTCAAAAAGTAGTGCCTGAATTTCCAGCATCACAATCATCTGGGGCGCTGGTCAACAGGCACGCTCCTGGGGCCCACCCCAGACCGACTGAGTCAGAACGCCGGGAAGGGGCCCAGAAAAGTGGCAGTTAAACAACCCCTTCCCATCCCCTGGAAACTCTCCAGCCCACTGTAGTGTGCGGCCCACCAGAGGAACCCCCCACACCCCCAACCCAGGGAGTGAAGGAAGGGTAGAATATCCCAGGCTGGGAGCAGTATGCGAACCAAACCCCGGAGGTATGCATGTTCATCACAAACTCAGAATCCACATAGAACAAAGTCATCCATTGCATCAAGGTCTAGGTGATGTCATAGATGAACTGCTGAGTTAAAATCTTGAAGGGAGGGGCTGAAATGCTCTCACAGCCCTGAGTGCCCTGAATCCCTGCAATACCTTTAGCTTCTTTGATCAGATGGGCTGCAACAGCTGGAAGGTCAAAAGTCCGCCTCTTGAAACCAGGGACACAATTGAATCCCAGACACAATCTGCTGCTGGCTGCAAAGATCTGCTTTCTCCTTCTTCTGAGAGATAGTTTTTCTCCCTGAATTACACCCTGGTCCTAAACAAACTGTGTATGGTAATACCTGGAAGCCAGAGGAGTCGGGTTCAAATTCCGTCTCAGCCACTGTACTCATGGTATCTCTTGTTCGCAAGTCACTGAGCTACCTAAAGCTAACAGGGGAATTTATTGTAAAGACACAGGGTAACTCATAGATTCCTAAAGGCAGATCTCTATTTTTCTTCTTCTTCTCTTGACACGTCTGTTCATTTTACTTTCCTTTGCCAGAGTAGCTTTTCCTGCTGCCCTGTTTATGCGATGGAACACAGCTCCCCCTCTGCTCCCAGTAATAGCTGTAACAGTTACTGTTCACTCACTTGGGTCAGATATTATTCTAAGCTCTTTATAAATATTATTTTATTTGATCACGTAAATTCCTTGTGATAGGGATGCCATGATTACCCCTGTATACAGATGAAAAACCTGAGACACAGGGAAGTTAAATAACTTGCTCCAGGATACACAGCTATTTTTGTTGTGGACTCCAGGCAGGCCGAACTCAGAGCCTGTGGATTTGCGACCTGCCATGTATTCTTCACGCCACATACAAAGGTTTATTGGCTGTCTCTCCATTTGATTTCATATTTCCAAGGAGAACCAGATTGCCCCAGTATGACTGAGGCCTGTGCTCACAGAAGCAGTGGCCTTGGGGCAGCCCCTGTGCTTCCTACACATGTTCCCTCCACGCCTGCTAATCGAACCAACTGATTTTCTACAAGTCCTTTCTAATCATTGGGTTTCAGGTTCTTCTACCACACAATGAAACCAATGTTTCCAGAATGCGTGCTGTGAAACACTGGTTCTGTGAGATGCTACACACGTAGAGAGCTCTGCGGTCCAGTGGGAGATGCTGTTTATTTGGTCCCCCTCTTGGACACTCACAATAAATGCCTATGTGCTAAAGTCCATTGGTGAAGATAACGGATAAACTTGAACACAGCATTTCTCAATTATATTTGACTACAGTAACTCTCCCCGCTCCTTGGTATAGACCAGCGATTTTCAACTGGTGTGCCACATACATTTTTCAAACATACAATACCTGACTGCTTAGCCAGGGACCCTGATCTCTTTTCCCCGAGATTCTCAAATAAAAAAACAACAGCCAACACAACAGTAGTTGTCCAGTCTTAATGAATCAAAACTACATGTTTTTTTTTTGTTAAATCAGCAAAAATATATTTTTTGGTGTGCTGCAGAATTTTAGTAAGTCATTTATGTGTGCCATGAGATGGAAAAGGTTGAGAATTGCTGGCCAACCTTTTGACCGGAAATGAAGAATGCTGGTAAACATTCGACAATGTACAAGATGGCCCGCACAATAAAAAACTATCCCCAGATGTCAGTAGAGCCAAGGTTGAAACCTCTGTCTGGGCTCATCATTTCATCCCCCTTGTTAATGACTTGTGTATAACTCCTGCAGCAGGCCGCATCCACCTTGGCCACCGTAACAGGTCCCGGGGTGGGCACATCTTTTATATTGATCTCACTGTAGAGACAGACTATTCTTTTCATGGCTGGAGGAGAGGTATGGTCACTCCTCTGTCCCTCCCTCCTCTGTCCATCCCTCCCTCCCTCTCTCCCTCTTTCCCTCCTTCTCTGGTCTTTGGAAACAATAAAACATGTCACCCCACCTGTCTCTGACAAACACCTTATGACCACAGGAAGAAAGCAGCCCAAGAACACAACTCATACATCAAGATGGTAGAGAAGAGAGTCAGAGCAGACCTGAACTTTGTGGCATTGTTGAGCTACTGGATCCACCAAACCTGAAGTCCACCTAACTGTTAAACTTTGTATTACATGAGATAAATAAACGTCCTAGTTGTACAAGTTAATCTGAATCACGTTTTGTATTACTTGAGACACTGCCAAATGGATCTGCATGGTTTCCTTCAGTCTTGTATAATTCAGTGACTTAGTGATTGTAAATATAACCTTCCAGTCCAGGACACATTCAGTGGAAACATATACATACTCTAAGAGATGCTGGTAGAAGAGGCAGGGAAGACTACATTTTCACCAGATTGGAGAATACTTGGGCCACTCCACATTTTCTCTTCCTCTTAGACCCACCTCAGATACATTCAGGACATAACAAAAGGCAGACAATTTATTTTACTAAGATGATAACAGGTGTGTGTGTGACCCCATCAACCTTGCCTTCTGCCTGTTCTTATCGCTCTAGTTTCAAACAGTTGCTCCTTTCCCTGCTCCTGATCTGCCAGATGTTCAGGAACCATCTATCCACCAACATCATCATCATCGTCCCTCAGTTGCTATGGTCACTTGCCATGACCATTAAGTACTGTCTTTCGGACAAACCAGCCCAACTTGCGGGGTTCTGTGTTAGGGCAGCATTTGAACAATGTCGGCGATAGCTAGGATGACTGAGCGCTTGCAATAACCAGCACTTAGCACTTGACACACCTCCTCTCGTTGAATCCTCACAGCCACTCTATATTTCTGGCACCACTATTAACCCTATTTTCCAGATGAGGTAATGGGCCATGGAAAGGTTAAATAATTTGCCAAGTCCACGCAGCTGGTAGATGAAGCTCTTTTTCCTGGATCATAGGAAATAAAGGACGAAGTCCCCATGAGTTAGTTTGTTTTAATTAAATTGGTCTTTTCTAAAACTTCCGATTAAAAACAAGAGAGACACAAGGTAATCTAACCCAACAGTGTGGGGAGTGATCAAATAAAAGTAGAAATCTCTCTTGCCTCATTAATGGTCCCTTTCTAGGTTTACTATCCAGCCCTGCCAGAGTGAAAGCTGCTGGACATTTCTGGAAGATATTCTGCATATGCAATGAAGCAGTTCTTCCCTTTAATTCATTATTTTCTACCTCCACCTCCCTTCCCCTTTTAGGACAACTCTCCATTGACACAAACCATCTTTTGCCTTTCCCCTGTGTCTTTTCCACCTCCCCTCCCCCCATGCCCACAGGTCTGTTTGCCCCTTCCCGGAGGTCAGGAACTGCCCTTTCCCAACTGCAGCACAGACAAGTCATCAAAGCATGATCACAATCACAGTCATGGGATAAGAGGATGAGAACTCCATCACCAGTATCTTGTGATGAGAGAAAGGAAAAAAGATAAAAAAAGAAAACCCTAAAAAGCAGAAGTCTCCTGAGAAGCCTTCCGGCAGCTCTGTCGGGAAGCTCGTCCTTCCTCACATCTGAGTTGTCACCCTAAATCCACAGACTCTGCCTAGTTGCTGAAATGTCTGGGTGAGCCCTCCACTGGACAGTTCAACACATGAGGTCACTGGCAAAAGAAGGCATTCCCAAGGATCTGTGCTCTCCTGGAGATCCCCAAGTGACAAGTGACAACAGTCCCAAGTGTGAACTTGGGGTGCCACCCTTTGTTCTGCTTTCACCACAAGCTGCTTATGTTTTTGTTATTGGTGGTGATGAAGTTCAAGTGCAGCTCTTGCAGGAAGGTTCTAGGAAATACCCTGCAAACACAGTGTTCCAACGCATCCTCTTCCAAATGTCGCTCTGTCCGGAAGTGGCACGTATTTCCCAGCCACTGCTAATCCAGGCTCCCTCTCCATCTTC